>RJWM01010934.1:5533-61656 GCA_004363535.1 Dasyprocta punctata
AAAAAAAAAAAAAAAAAGAAAGAAAAAGAAATACTGCTTAACATAAGATTTCCTCCTCTATGTTTTCTTAGAAGTTTTGTATTTCTAATCTTCCACACTTTGGTCTATTTTCTGTTTGAAGTTACATAGTTTTTGTGGAATAAGGAAATGGTCAGTGACAGACTTGTTTCATTATTTGTTTGACATTGTTTGTATTTTAGAGGATATATTTGAAACAGTGAGTGCCCAGATCATGCACTTCAGTCAGCCTAGTTGGGGTTTGAGTATCCTATGCCCAGCATACTGTCCTTGACCTCTCTGCTTGTCCAGACTCCTGAAACTTTACTGTGATGGAAGGGGATCCTGGAGTACGTTCTTCAAGCTCTTTTGCCAGGCAAGTTCCTTAAAAGTATAACGCCTGAAAATTCTAACTGCACCAACCTCCCTGAATTCTTTCCCATCACTTTTAAAAACTCTGAACTTTTTAAAAACTATTTTGAAAATTCATCACAAATTGACTTGTCCTTCAATTCATTCTTCTCCTGCTGGGGCTTTGCTTGCAGATATTTAGGACGTTACATCATAGCCAATTTAGCTCTTATACATTGTCCTTTTGCTTGATTTCCTTCTACACTTCAGTTTAGATATATTCTATGGACATCCATTTTATGAATACTTTTATTCATTGTTAAAAGTTTTCAGTTACATTATTCCAAGGGTTATTAATTTCAATTATTTTCTTCAATTCTAAACTTCCTATTTTATTCATCTTTATAAATTCTCATTTTTGATAACACTTTCCATTTTTTACATGTTCTCCACATTTTCTTTTTTTATTTCTTTTCTTTTTTATTTTAAAAAAGCAAAACATAAAAAAGGATAGCAATAATACAGAATTTCAAAAAACAGTAAGAAATTAACACTAATTGATATATTGTATATTGTTATCTTAGAAGTAGTTGTTCAGGTTACAAGATACAGGCATAAAAAATGATCTAGCAATCAAACAATCACAGCACAAACTGTTCTTTTTGATGAACTAACGGAGAATTAGTAGTGTAGTTATCTATCTTGCACACATATACGTACATACAGTTCTACATACATATAATCTTTTCCTTTCTTCCATTTCTCCTTTCCCCTATCCCAGTTGTTCTTTCCTTCTGAGCACTTTCTTTCCCTTTGATTATTGCAATATCTATTGTACATTTTGGATCTTATTACTCTTTCAGTTTTTTATTATTATTTTTTACACTAGGGAGAAAATATGGTATTTACAAATGTGAGTCATTTTCTATTTTTTTCAGTTTCTTAATCACGGTTTTGTTAAAGTCTTCGTTGACTAGCATGAATATTTACATGGTCCATTGGTCTGTTTCTGTTGTCTATTTTATCTCTTCAATGTTATCTTGCTACCTTATCAAAACACTATTTCACTGAATGATGTACGTGGGACACAAGTTGTTGACATGTTGAATGACACTATCCTCTATGTGAGAGAGAGTCTCTTTCACTAATTCAGTAGTGTGGTTCATCACCTTAATTCAGTGCTGTACTTAAGTTGGATCTCAAGCTGATTTGCCATGGTCTTCTGAAGTTTGCACCTGCCAGACTGATGTCCCTTTGATGGGTCATAAATTCTAATCCTTGGTTTATGAGAGTAACAGAAAGTTCATACTTACCAGTTTTACTATTCATACTTTTAGTTCCTAGCTCAAGGCAGTCCAGGAATTTGCCAGCTTTCTTGAGGGAAAATCTAGCATTTTTTCTTAATGCCTGTTTAGTCTCTGCTACTGGCTCATCTGGTTTACTTACACATCAACAAGAATGGGAACAAAGCTGGATTCTCCACCTCTGCCCAGGTTCTGAATTGGCTAATGACCCAAAATAAACTTGCTGCATAAGCCAGCTCTTCTCACCAAGGATCATGCATCATTCTGTTGCATTCAAAATAATGGTTTCTGTCTTTTGCTCTACTTGTCTAACTGTTCATTCAGAAACAGTGGTGCTCCATCTGCTCTTCCACCTCATAGAGAACTCTTTTTTGTGTGAATATGTATTAATTTTTCACTTATGGTTTGGGCCTCAGGTTCATTCTCTGGTAGGTCTTCTCTTGCACATTCAGATGAAAAATAACATTCTATATCTTACATCCCCCAGTATCATTTCTTGTTTTACTTTTAGCATTTTATTTCTTAATCCATGTAGAATATACAAAAATGCAAAATCCATATGTAAAATGAGACAGAATTTGATCAAAAGCCACAGAAATCAGTTTGCTCCCAGATTTTATGCTGAATAACCAAGCTTTTCTTCTAATGATTTAAGAATTCTACCTTTACCTATACTTTGGTTTGAATATTTCTCCAAGAGCATGTGTAGAAAATTTAATCTCCATTGCAGCAGGGCTGAGAAATGGGACCCAATAGTATTAGGCCACAAAGGCTCTGCCATCATGAATGGATTAATGCCATTATTGCACAGTGGGTTTATTATGAAAGGATGAGTTTGGTTTCCCTCTCTCTCTTGCTCTCTGCCTTCCACCACGGGATGCCACAACACGAAGGATCTCATCAGATTCCACACCTAGACACTGTACTTCTCAGTCACTGAAACTATAGTAAGTCAATGACCACACTTTAAAACTTGTCAAATCTCAGGTATTCAGTTATATCAGCTCCTGTCACAGAAAAGTATAGGTCACCTGTATTGTATATATGTTTCAATTTTCTATTCTGTCTCATTGTCTTATTGTTTTGTTTATCCTGTGATAGACATATACGTTTAAAATTAGCAGACCTATGGTATACTTCTGATGTTTCAGAGAATGAATTGTCTCATCTTTCTGGATGAGTCTTAAGATTCAGTTACTATGTTTCTCAAAATGTACTGTTAAGATTTTGATATAAATTACACCAAGCTGTTAGATAATTATTAGAAAAATAGCATTTGACCATATTAAAGTTTAAAATAATTGTTAAGAATTTAAAAATCTGTATTTCAAGTTGCTGAATCCTAAACTAAGAATATGCCAGTTAAGTTTAAAATGTATTTATTGAGACTTAACATTTTCTTATCTTTGGTGTATAGGGGAAACATATCACTTAATTCTATATGTGTATATATACTGTTTTATCTTGCCTTAATCTAAGTTGCATTCTGATACAAGAATATAGACGTTTCGCTGAGTAAAAACAGGGTGTTTTAGCGCTCCATTCAAATCTTCTTCCTTCAGGACAAAGATGCCACTTTTGTTAGTCAGCTTTCCATCACTCTAACAAAATATCTGAGATGTTAAACTACAAAAAGGAAAGTTTGTTATGGCCACTGGCTTTAGAGATTCAGTCAATGACTGGACATAGCCATTGTTTTGGGGCTTCTGGTGGGGTGCTGCACATCACTGCAAGAGTATGTGGCAGAGCTAAACTGCTCAGTTCATGACCAGGAAGCAAAATAGCATGAGGAGAGAGTCAGATTCCTACAGGGCATGATCCTAATGCCTGAAGACCTCCCGCGTGGTCCTTACCTCCTGAAAGTTTCACCACCTCCTCCTAGTGCCACTCTGGGAACCAAGTCTTTAATATATGGGCCTTTGGGAGTGGCCTTCCACTTCCAAACTATGACGTCTTTCCCCAGCATCCAGGAGTGTTGTCAGAGCTCACAGCTTTGTGTCTCCCCAGGAATTGTGCTTCAGTAAAGAGAGCATCCTTACACAGTTGAGCCTTTTCCCTGGAAACGCCTATCATACAGAGGATCTCTCCCTTGTTACAGTTTGGAACATCCCAAAGGACAGCAGTTCATCTTTTCTCCCCGCCAGTCCCACTTGCCCCATCCTTCTCAAGCGGTGTTCTGAAGAGAACTCTCTGGTCACCTTCTGCAAGCAAATATCTGCTTCCTGTTTCCTAGGAAGCTCTACCCAGAGGGAGGGCTGTTCTGAGAGGAGATCTGGGTTTGGGATGGCCCAGGTAGCAAGCAAAGGGGATGATCAGTGGTGGTGAATGAAGCTCTGATCATCCGTGGCATGTAGTCAGGATGCAGTGGGTGTCACACCTCAGGCGTGTGCAAAGGTGGGCCCCACTCAGGAGAGTCATCCCCACCCCCAGCCTCCCAAAGTACCACCCCACTGCTCCAGCTGCCCTTCTTCACTTCCTTCATGCAAGTCTACCTCCGAAAGCCCACTTCTCCCAAGAATCAGGCAGACTAGACCTTTTCCTGCCCACTTATTATTTGCATACAATAATAACTCATTCTTTCACTTTACACTGCAGCTAAAATTGATATGAAACTGTGTTTTTCAAAGTGTATTTTGTGCAACAATAGTCCCAAGAGATGTGTTAAAGGAAAAAAAATGTTCTGTGGTCACCTAAATCTAGGAAATGTACAGCATTTCCTTCCTAGGTGCTCAAATGGATGTTAGTTATTAAAGGTTTCAAAGAATTTTGCCACAAAGACAACTATTCATTTATTTTTAGCACAATGCTTTCAAAATTTAATTAAACACCCAATTTTTATTGGTTATTACCCCTGGACTCTTTAGTAGTGGAGACTCTTCAGAAAAGTCCTTGAAGTTGTTATTATGTAACCACACTGCAGTTGTATGAGGGTGGAGGTGAAGTGTATAGTGTTAAGATGTTGTCACTGTAGTGCAGTCGCAGTGGGATTTTACTGTAACATTCTCAGCAAATCTTTCTGACTCCCACAAATCTGAAATGATAGCAGGTAGCAAAATCTTCTCACTTCTCTCTCAGTAGAAGCCTGCACTCTCTCTCTAAGCCCTTCTAACATTTTACCTCCTGCTTGGCTAGAGGCAAAATTATCAAATAACACTTGGCAGGGCCTGGAGGTAAGACTTTATGGAGGAACATCTTCAGAGGCGCTAGTCCCTCCAATTGTGTCTTGCAGTGAGGGAGAGAAACTGGGCTCAAATTTAAATTCAGGGGAGACAAGTGGGGAATGTCAGCCAAAGAGCAAGAGGGGATCAGAAGATGAAAAAATTACTAAGAAGAAGCAACAGACCTGAGGGAGATTCTGGCCAAACTGATATAGTGAAATTCTGGGTGAAGACAGTTCGATGAGCTGTCACCTGGGGGACAGTGGAGGATCAGAAACTCCATCAGACACTGAGGGTGGTCAGATATTGAGATTGAGAGATTCTTGTTAAACTGACTTAGAGCTCTCTGACAGGACTGACTATTACAAAGAAATGAAAAATGAACCTAGGAGAAAGTTCAGGAGCCTGGCTAAAGGTTGGCCAAAGAAACAATCTTTGACACCTCCTTTCAATAAAGTCCCTGGACGGTCAGGAGGCTGTACATGGATGAAGTTGCACATGGAGCCTGCACTGGGTGCTATTGTAGAAATGGATGGTCAAATGGATTGTAGGGTGGTAGCAGTCATCAGCAGAGTCCGGCACTCTCCCTTTTGCTGTGGTCTTGTCTCTGGACTGCACTAAACCTGGATTCTTGACTCGGTGTCCTTCCATATTGACATTCCACATTTGTCTGTGTTAGCAGGAAAAATAGGAAAACAGGGAACCATTTTCTATCCATATGACCTAGGCAAATGATTTACTGGCATTTCTGGCAAACTCTGTTTGAATCTGTTTTAAATTCCCATTTTGGTCTTCAATAAATGCACATTGAGATTCTCAAGTATCCTCAGAGCCACAGAGATGGTTTTCAGAGAATGCCCCATGGTTGTCTGAGAACTGGAACTTCTCCCTGCCTGGGACTGAGGGGACTCTGGGGAGCTGTTTGTGTCAAGTGAGAAGCCCTGTGCTTCAGGACTCCAGGCATTCCGGAGGATAGCCATGATTCACATGTGGTACTTGCAGGAACTTGTGGGAAAAAGAACTCCCCCACCCCACCCCAAGGCAGGACATTTCTTTAAGCAGAGATGAAGCAGTATTAGGGATTTAGGTTTGGATCCTTATGGAATTCCTATAACCTCTCATCCCTCTGTCTACAGAAATGGCAAAGGTACTTTGAGATGCATACAACTGGAAAAGGGACAACTAGATGCAGTCATGGTGCCTTTACCACTGCATACCCTCTATCCAGATCACTAGACTCTTTCAGCATTCAGGGCACCACGCCTAGGACTCCGAGTTGTGTGCACAGTGGACTCACTGAGTGAACCCTAAATTACTGATTACTAGGTTTCTCCTCTGAGATTCTGATTCCATCCTTCTAGACAATGACCTGGTCTGGTTTTTCACAGCTTATCAGACGATTCTATTATGAGGCCAAAGTGTCTTACAACTGCAGGAAGGGTCAAATACTTTTAATCACACATGTGCCAATAAGATGGCATTGATCAATAAACCTTAAAAAACTGGTTCCTATCTGTGCCTTCCCACTCACAAAGTTGCTAACAGAGCACCGATTTGAGGTAGAGCAGTGAGGACAGGAAACGTGCCAGAGAGGCTGAATTTTTAGGTCATGGATGCTGGTCTTCCCCATTCATTATCCAGCATTCAGCATGCACATCTAAAAAGATTCAAAATGAAAGAAATGTTAGTCAATGCATAGCTTTATCCTTCCTCTACCATTTTTAATATTCAGCCACAGTACAAAATATTTTGAGATATTTTCTTTTTGTTGTGAAATGTTCTGCATGCCAAACTTTGTGCATTTCCCTGTTTGGAAAAGAGTCCTACTCTTAGGTCATAAGGAGCCACAGGATCTGCAAAGGTGACCTCCTGACAAATAGGTTGTTTTTTTCAAGTTGGCTTCAGTCTACAGAATCAGGGCAGCTCAGATTATCTGGTCGTGGAAAAAAAGTATCTTTTTTGTATTCTCCAGTAGTTCTTTCCTAAAGCATAATAAATGGAGAAAATATGTTTTGACACAATAAAATTTTAAAATATACCAGACCAGTTGCTAAATATGACTTCTGTAATTACTAGAAAATTCTTATTTTATATTATTAAATTTGGATATTTTAAATGCGATTTCCTATCCCCTTGAGCAGCCCCAAATGCAGTTTTTTAATAATTGAATTTTTGCACATTTTGATTAAACCCTTAGCCAAGATCATCATGTATGAATGATAAAATGAAATTAGTTTTAAAACCATAGTTGACTTCAAAATTTCCATACATGACCTGAATTTAAATATAATTTATTTATTCAGAAATTTAGCCAGGGAGCTATTACTACCATCCCATTGTTGTCAAGGTTCTGCAGCCTCATCTCACACCAGTTATGGCTTTTTTTCTGCTCTAACCTGCCTGCTTCCACTGCACAGACTGCCTGCCATCCAGCCACAGGGCTTTTGCACATGGTGTTTTTCTGCTTCTTTCTCCTCCAATTCACCATCCTCTTTATCATTCCCTGCTCATCATGGGGACCTCATTCCCAATTTCACATTCATGGCAAAGGTTTCTCTGGCCCTGCCCAGATCCCACATTGGGCCTTGGAGTACTAAGATCCTTCCACTCAGCATTCTTACCCTGAGGTTTGTAAGCACTTTTGTGATTATTAGATTATTGGGATGGTGTTTGTTTCTGTACTGGATTTAATCTCCAGGTTAGGGATCTGTCTCTGCTGAGAAATATCCTCATGGGGTGTTGTTCACATTCACTAGCTCAGAAAGGGCAGCCAATGGGAACACATAGCAATGAACAGAGACTGGGCCAACTCAGGGGTTGAAAGGGCGGGTTGGTCTCAGGTTTGCCACAATCCAAGAAACTGTTTTGCCACCTGTCTGAAGCACAGTCATTGCACTGGAGAGACTGCATGGGGTTTATTTTCTTAAAAGTCTCTGAAATTCTGACATTTTATCTAATGCATCTTTTGAACTTAGGAATCAAAGCTGCAGTATTCAACACCACCAGTACTGTAGCCCAGTTGTGTGTCCTTTTTACCCTAAACTCAGAGAGAGCTTTGCAGTGTTTTCATATTTTGATTAAAAATTTTCTGCTCACAGGGATTTTCATGTTTTTACCCACTTGGAAAGGTGCCCTGTGCTTCCAAGATGATTTTAGCTAAACAGTATTTAAAATGTAGGCCCTTCACTCTGTCTGTACTGCCTTTCTTCCCACTCTGAGACATGCCAGGTTGTGCACCAGCACCCCTCCAATAACCCTGAGCAGCTCTGCACATACTAATCACCTCCTGTATTGACCTGCCCTCTTCTCCAGGGCAGCCTTTCCTTTATTCCCTCTAAACTAGGTCAGCATGATCAAAGCTGTCCACAGTAATGAACAGCAGGAGGAGGAGCCTAGCTCCTCAAAGACCCATGTAAAATTCACCTGGCTCAGCAAAGATTAGAATGGACAGCAGGGCTGGAGGAAAGTCAGTTTCCACATGGTGTTGACCGGTCTCCATCAGTGATTAGCCAAAGGGTGCCTAATGGGCCAGGGAGCTTTAGCAAACTTTGAATGACAGGGCATCGATTTCTCTACTTGTGGTGCTGCTTGTCTCGTCGAGGTAGTAAATGGGAACTTAGCTTGTAAAACCTCCTATTAGTTGCTTTATGGGCTCTGTTCTCAGGAGGCTGCCATGTTGTCTCTGCCAAAGTTGGAGTGAGATAAAACCAAGCACACTAGTCTGTATGTTACTGCAAACTTTGATATTTATGTTTATCTCCTTCTGTGGTGATAAGCACCTTCTCTTCAAAGTGATCATCCCTTTTAAGTTTTTCATATGATTTCTATCATACGGGTCTCAAACAGACCTAAGCTATGCTTTAGAAGCCATCTGACTCATGGGCAAAATTTCCTCTAAAAGTCTCATGTATGTAGAGGTAAGGTTTTCAGAGGACGATTGGATCACAGAGGCTCTGACTTCATCGATAGATTAATTCATTGATGAGGTCATAAAATGATGGCATGATTGGGAGGTAATGGAAACACTCTCCCTTGGACAGACAGCCTCGAGGGTCAGATCCTTGAAACAGCGTTCATTTTCACTTCCTTTCTCAAGACTAGAGTGACGGCGTTTGAGAGTTGATGCTAGATATATGTCACCTCATGTTGTGGCTTGTGTCTGGATGCCCCCTCTCAAAGCCTTATGCAGTCATAGGTGAGGCTTTTCAGAGGTGCATGACTCTTGAGTCTGTGATGTTGAGATGATGGATGTGTGATTACTAAATTAGTCCAAGGATTGGTTTGGCATAGTTCTGGGAGTGAATAATGGGAAGGTCTTCCCTCAGTGTGGGTGCTGCTTACCCTAAGGGAGGGAAGCCTAGATAAGATATAAGCTACAGAAAGAATGTTGCTGCCTGTCACTTGCTGATTTTGCTGCCATCTGCCTGCCATGAACTCTTTCTTCTCTGTAGTGCCCCTTTGCTGTGCCACCCTGCCTTGGAATGACTCAACTATGAACTGAAACCTCTACAAACTATGAGCTAAAATAAACCTTTCCTCCTTTAACTTTGGGTGTCACGTATTTTGTCTCAGCAATAAGAAAAGTAAAAAAGACACCCTGAAATATTTCAGCAACTTTAAAGATGCTACAGCCAAGAGTTGCTGGTGTTTCAATGCCTGCTTCCCAAAAACATACTTCCCTGGCATTGAAGAGTAGATGGGCAGCACACTATGTGTGTGGAAGATGGTTATGTTCCCTACTGAGTTCATGTACAACATGGCCCATCTCCATCCCAAGAAGTTCAGGGACCATGGGGTTGGAGAGCTTCCAGCATACAGGGACATGACATCATAACTTCTGGTAGAGTGGAAGACTGAGCTTGCAGACAGGAATGAAGCCCCTGTCTGCTTTCAATCAGAGTCCTCTGAGAACTATGTTAGAGCCACTTCAAGGCAGGAACAGGTGGTAGAAAGATTCTAGGGCACACATGAATGACCAGGATGTTAACCACCAATGTGATCACAGCTGCTGTTCACCAGCAAGATCCGGGACATTGGTTAACAGCCACCTTCAGTGAGCAGGTTATCTTCACTGGGGTGTTGAAGCTCTGATGAGTTGTTTCCTCCAGGTACAAACAGCAGGTCAGGTACCTCTGTGGTCCAGAACGTGAGAGCTGAGGCTGGAGGTCAACAGCAGGGGTGATCAGCCCTGCAAAGCTCTCTGTCAGTAATTTGATCCTGGAAATGTTTCTTTTTATTTTCTCTTCTATCCTTTCACTGAATTTCCAAGTATTCACGTCAGTACTGGTGACTTATACTAAAGACTGTGCAACAGAGCCCCCAGGACTTTCCTAGGTGTTTGACTTAAACATCAGCATGTTGAGCAACAATTGCCATCTCCTCCCTGTCCTTGATACCCACCCTCTGCTGTCTGCTCCTGGGGGTATAACGATTTCAGATTGCTCATGCAAGTGGCATGGGGAGGACACACAAGGACAACATTGCATGATTTCAGAGACCAACTTGAGCACAGATCCTGTATCAAGAAAAGAAGTAACAAGAGAGACAGCTCAGGATGCCCTGTGATGGGCTAGGAAAGGGAATAGGACCCAGGAAAGAACTGGCACACCTCCTAAGGAACACAGATATGAGGCTCTGTGTTGGGACCGTGGATACTGCAGGGTTCTACAGAGAAGCAGTAATTGCCCTTGAGACAGTGGCACCAGGAGAAGTACAGCAAAGTCCAGTTGGAAGAAGAAAGCCCTTCCCATGGGCAACGTCCCAATGATGATTGGCTGCCTGTCTGCTAGACAGCAGGGACATCCACTGCAGCATTCAGCTGGAGTCCTCAGATTCCTCAAGCCCTGTGATGAGGGCTCTGTTGGAATTTCATGGCCCTTCATGCGTCTCAGATCCTAATAAGTGTAGTTGTGCCTTTTGACAACACATCCTCCAGAAATATCCATTTTTGACACTTAGTTCAAATCAACAACCTCAGATGGGTGGGAATGTATATTCTGGACATATTTTAGGTTGTCAGGGATTGGGAATGGAGCCAAGCCTGTGGCTTGCCCAGCTGCCTCTTTTGAGGGATCAGCTCCTTGGGTTCATAGATAGTAACAGTAGACTTGATTCTTAGTCATTGAATCAGAACAGATGAAACTCAGTAAACCCCATGGGGCATGGGAAGCAGTCTGTGCAGATAGAAATAGAACTCTTAATGTTTCCTTTTCTAGTTGCTCAGTAGGGATATCATGCAACCACACTGAGTGCTGATTTCTGGATCTTCTCTGGTACCTGAAGATTGTGGTGGCTCTGATAGCTCTGGAAATTTTAGCCCAGGAATCTTCTCTGGAACCCTCTCCTCTAGAACTTTCTGTTCTAGAATTCTATGTTCTAGAATCTTCTGGTTTGGCATCTTCTTCTATGGAAACTTCTGATCTAGAATTCTCTGGTTTGGAATCCTTTAGTCTGGAATCTGCTCTGGAATTTTGATCGTGTCACTATAGAAGCTGTCCAGACATCAGTTCCTGATACAAAGTTCTGAGCAGGTCTTTCACACTAAATGATTCCTGAACTTGAGCCTGGGAGGCAGAGGCAGATGGTACATTGGCAGGTGTTGTATGACTTCTACCCAAATTCACAAATGGGGGATTCTCCAAATGTAGAAAAAGGTATACAGTTAATTTCATATGTCAATCTGACTGGGCTGTGGGGTTCCCAGATATTTGGTCAGGTATCTCTGGATGAGAATGATATTTGAGTTTATAAATGGAGTCAAGCAGATGGCTCTCCCCAGTGTGGGTGTCCTGTTCAATGAAGAATTTAAGAGAATTACAGGCTAAATAAGAAAAGAATTCTTTCTCTCTGGCTGGCTGTCAAAGTTGGGACATTGTCTTTTCCCCTGGCTTTGGACACAGACTTGGACTGGAACATACACTATCAGCTCTCCTGTTCTCCAGCTGGCCCACTGCAGAGCTTGGATTTCTAACTCCCCCTAATAACATAAGCCAATTCCCTGCAGTAAACATCTCTAGACAGATGGATAGAGGGTGCAATAGACAATCTCATTTTGGTATTGGGATAGTTTTTTCTGTTATGCAGTTTTAAACTTAATTCTGTAAGTTTATTTTAGAGACCACTGTAGATTTTACATTCCAAGGTGTGTGTGTGTGTATGTGTGTGTGTGTGTGTGTGTCTATGTGTATGAAATATTAACTGAAGATTTTTAGATACACTTTTTGAGAGTTTTACCTGGAAATTTTTTATCTCTCTGTCTTTCTCTCTTTCTCTCTCTCTCTCCCTCCCTTCCTCTCATTCTCTCCCTCTTTCTCTCTCTACAAGTTTCCTTTCCTCAGAGTTGTAGGTTGAAATGGGAAAATGGGAGATTTTTTTCTTGCCCTGAGTAGAACATATGCCCAAGTTTGTTCTGGTCCTACTTTATGCACAACAAAGCAAAAAGGTAGGAATATTTTCAATAGAAACAAAGTATCTTTGTCAAATGAGTTTATGGTAGTACATTGTAAGAGATCAATTGTTATGATATGAAGTTGATTCCAAGCTCAGTAAGTGACAATGACAGTGTCTCAGATGAATTTAAATCATTTTGAGTATGTCAAGTGTTTTTGAGAGAAAGGGGAAGAAAAAGAGAAAGAGAGAAATGGGAATCAAAGTGTACAATCTTATTACTACTTGTAACTCTGTTCAGTATTGTTTTATTTTGCTGGGAAGAGAGTAGGGAGGAAAGGAAAATGAAAAAGAGATGGAGTTTTTCCTTAAAATCTGAATGAGGAGATATTTCAACTTCAAAGCTTTAAATATTCCTCACAGGTCAGGTAGGGGCCATCTAAGTGTACTATAACAGGGAAGACCCTATCAGCCCATTGGTCATGTCACAGAGACTGATCTTGACAAGGAACAGGGAAAGGAAGTGACCAAGAGCTGGTGGCAGGAGATGGTGCAGACTGGAGTCAGCAGCCCCTCCCCAAGTCGCAAACCTTGGACTTACACTAACTGGCATTCTTACAGATTATGCTGAAGTCTTACTCAAAATTAAATTTATGCTAAGTAATATTTATTGTGTTTTTCCTTTTTAATGTAACTTTTCTAAATAATCCACGTAATCACCCAACTGATATATGACAAACAAAAGCTATCTACTGTGCCAGGCAAGAGGTGGGGAGCCACGTCCTGGGCTACTTGCTGCTTTGGGTGGTGGGAAGACTCCAGCAGCATCACCTGATGTAGAGTAAGAGGTAATTTTGTTTGCAACTGGGAGCACCCTGATGGTGGTGATATGTTAAGAAAGTGCTGCAGCAGCCGGGGACCAGAAGGCTGTGAATCTGGGGACTAGAGAGAGGAAGCGATCAGGAGTCTCAGTCCCAGGGTCTCCCAAAGGTGTTCCACATTCCCACTTATGCCTTTCTGGACTGGAAAATGTCCTCAAAAGCCAAATGTCCCTCCATGGGCTATTTAAACAGCTCCTTCTGCTCAGTGAAGCCATAGTTAACAGGTAAGCTTGGATAAGGTAGGCATCCACCCAGCATCATCCTTCAAGGGTTACCTCTCAATGAGCCCTGGGAATATCAGCTAGCCAGTCAGTCTCCGGTAGAAGACTGTTTCTGGAAACAGATAACAGGAAAGTCAATGTATATTCCTTTTTCATCCTCTCCAATGTTAGTGGAGAGAACAATGGTCAAACAGAATTCTTAACTGCTATCTCAGCTTTTATCACCTCTGGGACAAATCATTATGAACTTGGTGACTTCAACAGTATGACTTTCAGCTTCTCCTGTGGGTCAGAGGCCCATGTGGTCCCACGGGCATCTGAGGCTTTAGAGAGAATTAGTTTCCTCACTTCACCCTTTAGGCTGTGTAATTCCTGAATTCATGCCCCCTTCTTCTACCTCAAAGCCAGTGTCTTTACACCTTCCTTCCTCTGTCTTTTCCTGCTTCCCTCTTCCACTTTTAAAGATCCATGTAGTTTTATTAGGCCCACCTGGGTGATCCAGGGTAACCATTCTATTTTAAGATCAGCTAATTGATCATCTTCATTTTATCTACCACCTCAATTCCTCTTTGCCAAGACACTTGGCATATTCACAGGCCTGTGAATTTGGACAAGGAGAACTTTTGCAGGGATATCATTCTGCCTACCACAACTATTAACTGTTTTAAAAAATCAATGTTCCTTCTATAAACTTTTTGAGCAAAATAAAAGGATCTAAATAGAAACTTACTCTGAAAATCATATTTTAAGGTTATTTATATTACATGTAAAAAGAGAGGATAAACAAAAACTGCATGCAAAACCAGGTGAAGTCATCCATCTAGGTTTTTGTTGTCAGTAAATCAGTTGCTTAGATCTAGCAGACTTTAAAGCAATCATAAATATTTAATGAAGAAAAATCCATTTTAATTCCTAATCATCAACTCATCAAGGAAATAGTCTAGATTCTGTCCTCAAAGTCTTTCCTCAATGGTTTTCTTAACAGTATTACAATAAAATGTCATCCCCAAATTCCACATGCAAACAAAAATGTAGTGGGGGATGGTGGGGTCAAAAGTACTCAGGAAGAAAGGATAACCAACCATCCCAGTTTTCTGGGCAGTGAGGGGTATTAAAACCAGGGAAACCCCAGACAGTCTAGTACAGGCGGAGATTCCCTATATGAATTGGGGAATCTGTATACAAGGAAGTAAAGGATGCCTTGATCCTCTTGCAAAATGTAAAAACAGATTTGTAAACTACCTTGTCTCCTAGAAGCTTCACAATGACTCAAGAAGCTATCCAGTCTCATTTTGTGAATGGGGAAACTAAAACAGAAAGACACATATCTGGTCCATAGCAGAGATTAGGGCTCAACCCCAGACCTGTCTGACCCCAGAGACCACACTCTTCATCTCCCCATTCAATGACTCTTATAACAGTACATAGCTACTAAACTACTGCCCCATCTACTGACCTCCACTTCAGAGAGCAGTGGTGAAAAAGCCTCAGCATGATGCATGTTGTATATGTTTGTACATGTGAATGTGCATCAGTGTGTGTGTGTGTGTGTGTGTGTGTGTGTGTGTGTGTGTAGTGGAGTATTTAATGTCACAAGAATTTCCCATTACCTGTGGGATTTCTTTAGCTATTTTATCTAAAACTTTCATAATGCATACTCCATGGCTTGAAGCTCTACCCACCAGAAAACAAATGCAACTTGCTTCCTTCCAGAAATTGGTTGTGCCCTGTATTTTTATTTCCAGACTCAGAGCTGAGGTCTATAATTACACAGTCCTGCAGACTTGGAATTGAGCCACCTGAACTTGGGCACTTGGGTGCATTTCATTTGGGTCTTCCTGGAATGTTAAGATCTTTGCTGCAGGGATGTATATCTAAGGCTCCAATAGTATCCTGCTGCTGAAAATAAGCAACTCAAGTAAAAGGCATATTGGATTTGAAGGGAAATAGTCAGACAAAAATAAACACAAAGGGAAAGAAAGGCACATGAATTGAAATCTTAGAATAATGTATAACTATTAAAAGGTTTGAGAAATTCATTGTATCTATTCAGTAATCTCCAAGGTAAAAGGAGAGAAAGATGCCAGCCTCCAGGTAGGGCTAATGTTATTAATAGGCAGTCCTTATAGGAGCCCATCCAGCTAGCACATTTTTATACTCTGTTAAATTTCTTTTCCGTGGAATGTGTGAAGCAGGATATTCTAGTCTTCCCTCACGGACCACACAAAAGAAGAGAGCAGAGTTCTTAAATTGGGGAGCCTTAAACTGGGGAACATTAGCAAGGTCTCTGTCATCTTCGATCCTAGTTGTGAGACTATTTGTTGAAAGATAAAACCCAAGCTAGAGGTAACACATGTACAATGTGCTGAAGTGAAAAATCCTACATGATGTCTGATTAAGCAGTTTATTTTGGGGCCAGGTAGTCTATGGCTAACTTCCCACCCTCCCTAGGGAAGCCAGTGCTGGGGCCAGTTGATAGCTCTCCTTCCCCAACCACACTGGACACTCCCACACTACCCGTGGGCTTGCCAGCCTCATTCCAGGAGATTTTTCCAGTTACTTTCACTTTGTTGATACTTCAAACAGCCTAGATGTCTAAAAAGACACATACACATGCACAATGATGCACATACACATATACACACCCACATGCACACATCCACACACATGTACACAATACATATGCACACATACACCCATATTACAAACACATACACATGGAGACACAATGGCAGAGCTTCTGGGAAGATGGCAAAACAGTAAGCAGCAGAGTAAACAGCCTCTCTGAGAGATACAGTCCAGATGCTGGAATATAGCATTGTGGGGAAGACAAGAAGGAAGGAAGTGGGTCCTCCGGACCCAGGAAGTATCTAAAGTGAGAACTGAAGCCCACAGAAAGAGTAAAAAGAAAAACTTAAATGAAGAAGAAGGCAGTAACTGGCAGCACCTTCACCCAGAGCTGGACCCACTGTGAGAGAGGAGCTGTTGGAACCTGGGAACACACGATCAAGGTGATGTGGTGGCCGGTGACCCTGGTGGCCTCTGCAGAGAGAGGCAGCATTGGAAGGAAATAGCAATGGAGGGGAGTGGCGGACCTGGAAGAGTGCACTGGCTGGCGGTGAGTTCAGAGAACTCGCTCCTCCTGCATAAGAGAACAATTGGCTAGGAACCACTTTAGTGTTAGGCCAGATAAGCCCAGAACCAGCTCAGACTGAGCCCCACCCTTGCACTCATTGTAGTAGCCATTGTGGAGGCTATCTGCAGGTAGCCAGCTCAGTCTGAAGGCGGTGGCCAGCCCCACCCCGCACACACTCCAGAGATGGTAGTGGAGGATTCCCACTGGTGACCAGCCCAGGTCCCAGGCAGGAACCAGCCCCACCCTCACATGCACTCCACCAGTCATTGGGGAGCCAACACAGGCTGAGAAAAGCAGCAGACATCCCTGTTCCAGCACACCCAATGGCCACCATCAGATACCCATAGCCAGCACTGGCTAGAAGAACCAGTCTCACTTCAGAGAAATTGTAGCCAATGCAGGAAGTACCTGGGACCCCAGTACCCACTTGTCCAGAAGAACTCAGGAATATGTCCAGACAAAGAAGCAAAAGGCAGTCTCTGGCCTCCAACCCAAGCAAAGCAAGTCCAGGAGATGCAAACATGGAAGAGATCAGGAGTCACACACTTGAAGTTTCTGAAGTGATGGCAACTGAAGTAAAGAAACAACTTCATGAGGCTATAAAACAAATTAGAACAGAAATAACTCAGGTAAAAGAAGAAATGAAAAATATAATGAAAGAATTGCTAAGCATCCCTAAGGAAGACACAGATAAAAAAAAATGGAGAGGCATAGGAAAATGAGGGAAATCTTGAAAGAACAATACAAAAAAGATTTAGAATACATGAAACAGATTCAAAGAGATATGTAGGAAATTAAAAACTCCATTGAAAGTTGGCAAAACCACTTGAAAGAAACTGAAGATGGACTTTCAAGCCTTGAAGACAGGTTTGCAACTTGTGATCGTGAAAGGAAAGATCTCTTAAAAATAACAAGGAACCTGGAAATAAACAGCTGCAAGACAACCCAAAGAAGCATAACTTAAGAATAAAATGTGTGAGGCCGGGCGTGGTGGCACACGCCTTTAATCCCAGCACTCGGGAGGCTGAGGTAGGAGGAGCATTGTGAGTTCGAGGCCGACTTGGGCTACAGCGTGAGCTCAAGGCTGGCCTGAGCTACACAGTGAGACCCTAACTCAAAAAACCAGGCCCTGGCTGTGAGTTCAATGCCCGGTGCCACCAAAAAAAAAAAAAAAAAAAAAGAATAAAGAATAAAATGTGTGAGTGAAAAATCAGGGGTCAATACAAATGACATTAAAACTCTATTTACAGAAATAATATCAGAAAACTTCCCAAGCATGGGAAAAAGAAGTGATATTCAGATAAGCAAAGCATATAGAAATCCACCTAGCCATGACCAAGATAAATCTACACCCAGACATATAATAATCAAGATCCCAGAAATTCAACATAAGAACAGAGCATTAAAAGTTGTTAGAGAAAAGAAACAGATCACCTATAAAGGAAAATCCATAAGAATCATGACAGACTTCTCAACACAAACCATCAAGTCAAGAAGAGCTTGGAGTGAAGTATTCCAAGTCCTGAAAGAAAACAACTTCTAACCCAGATTGAGGTACCCTGCAAAACTATCCTTCAAAATTAAAGGAGAAACAAGACACTTTCATGGCAAAGAACTGAAGGAATTCATGACCACCAAACCAACCCTATGAAGAATACTAAAAGACATTCTAGAGAGAGATAAAAAAGATCACAGCTCCAGAAACAGTGGCAGAGGGGTATTACCGAGCAGAGCAGACAATTGAATGGAGAGGAAAAGTAGGCAGCTAACAGCAGAAAAATAGCATGGCAGAGACAAGGTAGTACATGTTGGCCATGACCATTAATACAGATGGCCTCAATTCACTAATAAAAAGAAACACAGGCGGAGTGGATCAGGAGACAAGATTCACCAATACGCTTTATACAAGAAACACATTAAACTCAAAAGGGGGTTCATAGACTGAAAATCAAAGGAGAGAGAACAATGCTGCATATGACAGGGAATCAGAAAGAAGTGAGTGTAGCTTGCCCATTAGCTGAAGAGTGGCATTTTTATACGATGCAAAGCTACTCAGCTATAAAAAATGATAATGTCGAGGCTCTTGGAGGTAAATGGATACAACTTGAGACCATGCTCATGGATGAAATGATTCAGAGTCACATGGGTGAACATCGTGTTGCCTCCCTAGTATAAAAAACTAAAGGAGTTAGTGGGATTCAAAATGCACAATACATATTGTGAAAGTGAAAGAGGAGGAAATGTCTAACAAGGGAAGGCAGTGGCCATTGTTAATCTATTATTGTGGTTCGAATCCTGTATTACTCTCATTTTTCTGTTTAGTTTGGTTTTTTCTGTTTTGATTTTGTCTAGTTTTATTATATTTGCTGGCATGGACAGCTATTTCAAAGATAACAGAATACATTTTGGTAGCCATTATTGATTTCCTATTACCTTGTTTTGAAGTCCTGTATTGTTTTCATTGTTTTGCTTTGAGTGATTTTATTCTATTTTGATTTGTTTGATTGTATTATGTCTGATGATATAGGCAACTACTTAGAGCATAACAAGAGGCATTATGGTAACCACTGTTGTTTTGCTATTGTTTTGAAGCCCCTATATTGCTTCCATTGTTTTGTTTTTATTGGTTTTATTCTGTGCTATCTTGTTTTATTTAATTATGCCTGATGGTATGGGCAGTTATTTTGAAGATAAGAAGAGGAATTATGGTAGCCATTGTTGATTTCTTTTTATTGTTTTGAGAACTCATGTACCATGTTTATTGTTTTGCTTCGGTTGACTCTATCCTGTTTTATTTCATTTGATTTTATTCTTTTCAAAATAAAAAAATTAAACAAACACATACACATGTGTGTGAATACCCAGATAAACACACATATAGAAATATTCATAAACACATAAGCAAACACTTAAACACAAATATTCATACCACAGAAATATACATGCACATATATATCTATATACTCACATATACATACAAGAATGCACACTTACACATACAGGTACACACTTATACATACTTAGAAAGACACATACACACAACCATACATATAAGCATACCCATATATACACATATGAACACATACATGCACATATATACATACATAAATGAGCACATAACATACACCTACATACATATCCATACTTACACACATAAAAATATACAACACATATATATACCTATACATTACACATGTATACATATTTGAATGCACATACATGTACACACAATGCACATATACATACATACATATACATGCATTCATGTATACACACACATAATCTGTTCTCAAGGATATTAGCACAGCAAAATTGATTGTTTCATACCAAATAGGAATCTTGCCCCCAAAATAATAAATCTTTACTTTACTTTTTTCTTTTCTTTCAGATGATAGATGTTAAAGAAAATGTTATTCTTTTCTCTACATCTTATAATAAACCTTTGAAAAGATTCTCTTTTACCTGATTTAAGAAATTCTTGAAAGACAGTTTGCTAAAGGATTTGTGAAGATTCACAGATGTTAACTGAGTCAACTTTGCATGTTCTCTAGAATTCACTGTTGCTTTTTATCATAGTTTTTCTTCCATTCCCCATGTATGTGGAGCAGACAGAACTTGTAGGCTGACAAAAATTGCCACAGTTGTGATAAACTGGAGAAGCAGCAGGGAGGAGCCCCTGCAGTGAGAGGAGAACGGCAGAACTGGCGTCCTCACTGCTCGCGGCCTTTTCCTGCCAGACTGTTCTATGGTTCCTGGTCTCTCTGTCTGGCTTCCATTTTCTAGTCTGGACCCTAGCCTTGAAACAAGCATAAGAGACTGTTCTGTGTGTCTCCCATGCAGCCTCACTCTGGATGAGGAGTGCTCCCTGACTGCAGCAGACTGGGACTAGAGCTCCCCTTGCTTCCCCACCAGTTTTGTCTCTTGCTACCCTCTACCCTCACCCTGTGTGCAGTCCCCCCTGCCTCCTGAAGCCCCCCTCCTCCCTTTCTCAGTTCCTCTCCGCCTGCTTCCCCAGAGCTGCTTGTGCAAGTACCCTGCAGCAATATCACTGTTATAACCATAGACACCGCTGTCCTGAGTTCTGACATTTTTAAAAACTTTCTAGTCTAGCTTCACATTCACCAAAAAATTGAGGCAGTTACATAGATTTCCCATATGCCTGTACATCCACTGCTTATGACATGCCAGCTCCCACCTCTCTCAGTGCTCACACCACAGTGGTATATCTGTGGCCATGGATGAACCTGACACATCATTGCCACACAAAGTCCCTAGTTTGTAATGAGGTTTACTCTTGGTACTGTACAGTCTATGAGTTTTGACAGCGTACAATGGCATGTGGCAACCATTACAGCACCACTGAGGATAGTTTCACTACCCTGGAATCCCCTGTGCTCTGCATATTCCTGCATCCTTCCCTTTCCATACAGCCACTGAACTTTTTATGATCTCCAGTTTAGCCTTTTGTGGAACACCCTCTAGTTAGAATCACACAATATGTGACCACTTCCGATTGATTTCTCTCACTTAGTAATACACATTTAAGTTTTTTCCATGCCTCTTCATGGCTTAATAGCTCACAGGTTTTGCATGGAATAACACTCACAGGCTGAAGAATGTCTTGAAATTTTCCATGTTTGGAGCAATTATGAAGAAAAGGTGCTGTAACAACCATGTGCATGGTTTTGCATAGATATCACTTCCAGCTAGTTCTAACACTTTTAACAGCCAGAAAACAGAGCCACAGTAATGGGCATAGTGCCTTGGGTGGAAGAGGAAGAGAGGTCCCTTTTTCAACTCACGTTATCTCTACACACCTGAAGAGTGGCATGACATCCATACAGAGCTACATGGGCATGAGATTGGCCTACTCTGACGGGTGTAATAAGTGCACTTGGCCACCAGAATGCCACCTGGGCTATAGGCTTAAAACAATGTTCCTATAAAATGTCTCTTTTATTAGGTATCATAATAGCCTAAAGGTAATTGAGAGCACCTATGGAATATATTCTGAAACCCTACAGTCCCTTCCTGCTCACATGGTTACTTCCCATTAACTACTACAACATTGGCCATTAATTTAGTCTGACAAATCCATCAGGGATTCTGGAGGTTGTTCTAGAAGCTTTAGGGCCATAAACAGTTGCAGTTATCTATCTAACTGTTATGGCAAGCCTCCAGTATCTTCAGTATTGTTGATGCCTTTATTCGCATTTCACCACTTTCTTTCATAAGATGCAGACCTCATTTTGGAGACAGTGGACTTACCATCCAGTGTTTTCGTATTGAGCAGCCAGTGTCCTGCAACAACACATATCTCTCATTGGATCTCTAGACTTTGAGATCTCTCTGGCTTCCTATCTGGTCATTTTCCTGGACATCTGCGATTCATCAGTCCTTGTAACTGCTTGGTCTGTGGACTCCTGGGGCCTGTCTCCTCTGAGACTAGTAATGATATTACATTTGTCTGATGAGCTACTGCATGTGAGCAAGAAGACAGTGGGCTGAGCCACCTGCTCAGTGTTCCCGGTGTCACTACGATCACCAGGTGCAGAACCAGCAGATGGGGATCAATTAGAATGGTGATTGAGCTGAATATGATTAATTATATAATTTGAGTGATTTGGATTTTAATTATACTAAAATTGCATTACATACCCAGGGTATTTGAAAGGATCCCCAACAAAGGCATCCTCCAAGTAGAAATGTTGCCCCTGCATGCACCTGATTCTTATTTGCTTCATATTCTTCGACATTGCTAAATGTGGCCTGCCCAAGTCACACATACAAGCACCTTACAACCTGCACTCTGAGAGGCCTCACTCACCCACTTCTGAGGAAGTGAGAGTGCTTGATCCCACAGCCCATCAGTGATTACTGATCAGAATTACTCTGGGCCACTTGGTATGATTGTTTTGTTCTTGGGATTGTCAACAAGAAATGGAGTGGAGGAAGATTTTTTTCTTCACTGTGGATCTGAAATTTGGTTGATATAGGATAATATGCCCTTGCAATTACTTTGACTTAAAATTTAATCCAGACTCCAACTAGTCACTTCAGTAAACTACACCTATAGGGTATGGATTGGTTTGAAGAATGGTCAGTTTATAGGATGATGTTATTGTCCAAGTTATCCATGTGATTGATTTCTGATGCCTTATGGAAAAATCACCGAAACAGGACACTCGCTCTGGCAGGGATATTGCATTCCTAGCTGTGTCCTCAATAAGCTCCCATGAATTGGGTCACTGCACCACCTGAATTTGCTCCAGTGTTATTGAAGAGCAAATGTGCCTGGCAACACGTGCTTTGGGTACTCTCTGGGGGCCTCCATGGCAGGACCCACTATATGCACTGGATACAGAGACTTCCCTTGTGGAAGACACCCCTATAGTATCACCCCTCCAGATTCATGAGAAGTGGATAGCCTCGCTGACACACTGTCCACTACAGTGGTCACCTCTCTAGACTCTGGCTCTTCCAGACTGCATTCTTCAACATACCCAAATAATCTGTAGCAGAGAGAGAGAGAAATGAGGACCACACTGTCAAGAGCAGACTAGCACTGCAGGTATTCAGGAAACTCTTGTTAACATGTGTATGGGGTGCTGGGCTCTACCTTGTGCAGAAAGCAGCTCAGATAGACAGCACATACATCCTCTCAAGTGCACCAAATGCTGCCCTTAGTTATTTCCCAGCAGGTGCACACACCCAATCCCACGTGTCTCTAACCATCAGCTTGTAGGACACCTATAATATCATCATAGTCTATTTTAATCCAGTCCTCCTGGCTTCTTTCTGCCCACCCAGACTCCTGACCTCCTTGTTTTTCTTGGCTCCTCTGGACTTCTCTCCCAAATCTGTGTACTGATGATGACTACTTGCAACAGGTACTGTCTCAGTTCTCACAAGTATGAGCTCCCACCTTGGCTCCAGGGTCAGTGTTCCATGACCTTGAGTAAGCAATTACACCCTTGTTTCTGGGGAATAATGATATCTGTGGCTCGCATCCACATGTGAGAATTGAATCAGTGTGGAAGCTCTCTACAAATTTTGATACTTGGAAAAAATTTAGGCTCTCAGTATTTTGCATTCTATATTAAATTCCCTCCCATACCTAAAGTATCTTCAGGAATATTGTACCTATAGATAGCAAAGTACATTGCTTCTATCGTTAATATAAAAGAAGGTTCAGTTATAAAGCTAAATTTATTCTGATGCTGATGGTCATCACTTGGCGATCTGGGAGTTCAAATTATTTTAAAACTACAAAGACAACTACTAGCAAATTGAAGAATTATCTAAGCATCCAGATTAGAGGAACTTAGAGATGATCTTCAAGCCATATTTCCAAATTTTTAGCACTTGCAAGAGCGTTCCAGATAAGGAGAGAGTATGCCCAAAAACTTTACCAATGCAATGCATTATTATTCGAAATTTATTCATTCAAACAGGATTTTTATCTTACAACAGGGGCCTCGGGCTATCATCTCAAAGGTGTTTGCTGATTAGGCTTTATGTCAAAAAGACTTTCATAAATAATAATTACCAACTTTGTTGATTTTCTTGCATCCTAATAAATTACATGATGCAAATGACAGTATCTATCGATTTGTGCTTCAAGCCATATTTTTAAGACAGCAGACCAATACCAATTCATCCAGTACCCCCACAAGCTGGGTCTAACCCTGTGTCTATATTATATCTGTTTTCATGAGCTAAAATGAGACCATTAACTCCTATATGATCATGATTTATATGGTATAGATTACTTGCCACAACAAGCAGAAATATGAATCTTGCTGTTCAAAGATTTGAGACAATGGCATCTATAGGAATGAATACACTTTAAGATAATTTAAAGATATCTAAGACTCTTTAAATCTCAGAATAGTCACTAAAAATGAGTTTCACAGTCTCATCAATAATATCCCTCACTGCAAATTCCCCATTGTTCCTCAGAGTTCAATTTTAGAAAGTTGAGAACTAAGACCTGTTAGAATTTTTTTCTGTGATAAAGCAATACACCAGCAAATTATAGACAATAAGTCTGATTGAATCAGTATTATTCATAAGTACACTGGGTGATAAAATGCAAAGTGTATAGAAGCAGTTGATGTTAATTGCTAATTCAGTCATTGTGCACTGGGCATCTTGCTGAGCACAGCACTCCAGAAGTTGGCAAGGCCTTGAGTGTCCCTGAGCAACAGAATCCAGAGACACACATGATCTGGAGCAAGACCAACATTCTCCTCTAAGGAGGTCTGCTACCTTCCTACTTTCCCAGGACCAGGCATCTGGAGGTTAGGACTACAAGCTAACCAAATCAAATCACAGGAGTATCTTACTATATTCCTTTATAACCCACTCAAATGTAGCCAGGCATGTTTATGAATTCTTCAATGCCATATGGAGATTTGACTTGGTCATAAAATCTTGTACATTTTAATGCTCTAAAGTGAATGTTTCTGGAGAAGGGTCCAAGATCCCCCATCATATGTATACAAAGTCTTGTTACATACATGTGTGCATATTATCAGTCACTGTACCCTGCCATTTATGTACATTGTCAAACATTTTTATTTGTCCTATTTATAAAATATGTGAAACCATGATCTCAGTATGGGATAATTGTGATGCCCTCAAAGCCTCCTTACTACATGACATCAGTGATCGGGCAATGTTCTGGCCTCCTCTCGTGCCACCATTAGCCTCCCTCTCTCTTTAGAATGAACTTATCTGAGCTATTTTGTCATCTCCAGGAGTGGCACTGGAAAAAATAGCTCTTCTGTGCTCTTTATCTGAATATCCAGTAACTTAACCCTGTGAGTCCACTGGTATGGCCCAATTTTAAGCTTTCTCCTCTTCCTTACCAACAAAATTCCATTTCTCTGAAAAACGCCATTCAAGGATGGATGTGGCCAGAGTCAAGGTGGAGAAACATGGCTCAGGCCTAAAGGAAAAGAATGAGATAACCTGGGACAGCAGGGAGCACTGTTTGAGCTTTTTTTACAAGGAACAGTCAATCCTCTGAAATTGGAAAGTAACAACTCAGTGTTGCATGTAGAAGTTGAAGTATCTGAATGGGAGTAGCAAAGAGCCAACAATCTCTTAGAATTTCAGGGTGTCCTCTTCACTGTCTTCCTTCCTGCAGTAAATAACTATAGGATACATACCCACGGTTTCAGTGTAAGGTGTGGAGACACCTTATTCAGGAGCATTTCTACATTCGTGCAGATATTTTGGGCATTTCTAATCTAGTTCTCCTGGATTCTGAAGCCAGAGTGATCCTTTTTAAAAAACACAAACATAAATTTGGAATAATTCTTGATACAGTACAAAATTCCAAGTCATAGACTGTCCCCAAAGGTCTGCAGACCTGTCCCTGCCTATCTCTGCAACCTCAGGCCTAGACATCCTCTTTCTCTCTACTTCCAGACCTTCCTTAAACCTTCCTTGAGCTCTGAGTCCTGAGTGTCTGTCCCATTTCAGGTGTGACTGCTTGCTCTGCCTTCCCACCCATTGCCTTTACTACTCCCTGTGCCTGTGAACTTCTGACCTCACTTCATCTTTCATCTTCATTTGTAATTTTTTTTCAATTTTATTAGCACACATGTGCAGTACATAATGATATGTTCATCATGGGGAGTTGGCTGGCACCTGTCCACAACACATCTTAATTCTTTTTACTTCCCCTTTCCCTCTCTTCATCCTTTCTACATCTTTTTGTCTTCTGCCTGTTTGCAAAAGATGCATCTCCCTATTTCCTATTATGTATTTTTTTCTCTCTCTCATCTTTAAATCTTCCCCTCTATTGTTACTTCCTTCTGGAAGCCTTCTCTGACTTCACACCAACTCCATCCCAGAGAGAATACCTCCATGGAGTCCCAAAGAAGCCTAGGCATCTCTGTTTCACAAGTCTTTGTTTCTATGTATGAATTTCCTGTGGCTGCTACAACCAATTACCACAAGCTAAGTGGCCTAAAATAATACCAATTTGTCATTTTATAGCTCTAAAGGTCACAAATCCAAAGTCATTTCATTGGCCAAAGTCAAAGTGTCAGTAGTGCTGCAGTCCTTTTGGAAGCTCCCAGGTGGATGGGGAGGTTGTTTCCTTGCTTTCTCTAGCTGCAAAAGGCTGTCTTCATTTCTTAACTTGTGGAAGTTTCCTTCACTTTCAAAGCCTGCCATGTGTCATCTTTTAACATCTCTAGGACTCTGATCTCTCATTACTTTCTCTGTCTGACTGTCCTGCTTCCACTTCCCTCTTAAAGGATTCTTGTAATCCCAATGGAATTACCAAGATAATCCAAGACTATCACCCCAAGTCAAATTCCTTATCTTACTCATATCTGCAAAGTCCTTTTGGACAAGTAAGGCAATGCATTCACAGGTTCTGTTCAAAAGTACATGAATGATTTGGGGGTTGCTATTTTCAGTTGACTACAGTGCATCTCACCACATTATAAAAAGTGGAGTTCAAGGTCTGTATGTTTCCTGCTCATTATTACAGACGCTGTCAGTGGCACAAAGTCTGGTCAATGGAGCTGCTTATAAATTTTTGTTGAATTAAGTGAGGGATAGATGGATGGATGGATGAATGGTTGAGTGATGGGTGGTGGGGGAATTAAATGGATGTGTAGGTAGATGAACGCAATAGCTTCCATGATACTTCCATGATACTTGATGATACTTAATACAAAACTGCTCAGTAGGATTCATTTCTCTTGGAGTCAGCCCAATCCAGATAACACATTAGGTCACCAAGCTTTGCTTAAATTGGCCCAAAATGCTAGTATCTTACTGCTCTCAAACTTATCTCCAGAGAAATACCCATTCTCTCTGTCCCTTCCCAAACATTTTTAAAATGACAGTAGTAATGCTGTAATAAATAGAGGAAACAGTTCAGAATCTGATGCTCCACAATAAGCAACCAGATATTCATTGAGAAACAGTACATAGAATAATCTAGTTCTCAAAATATTTTCTGTGGAATGTCACTAACAAGCCATCTCCACATATTGAATAAACTCAGGATTCCATGTGCAAAGAAGCTTTCAGGAAAGGACAATCATGATGAATACATCAACTCCTCATTGCCAGCATTAAAACTTCCTGTGAAGCAGCCAACACCTGGTTGTCTTTAAAAGCTAAGCAATGAGATTTTGGTAAGAACCAGACTTCAGCCTGTAGCAAAGATCCAGGGAAGCTCAATCCCTGTGCCCAATGAGCAGGAAATTAGCAGCTTTAGAGCTATGCATTTGACATTTCTTCCAAGTCACACATAAATTGAATTTATCAACAAAAACATTTATTGAACACTTACTATGTGATACATAATATCCAAAGTTCTTTGTATATATTAATTTTGACAGCAAGCAGGTAGATAACATTCTAATTCTTATTTTATACATTAGGTAAGTTACAGAAAGACTAAACAAATAGCCTAGGGACCCCCAGCTGGTAAGAAATGGAGCTGGGATATAAATCCAAGTAACTTCTTTTCCAGCATCACAATTTATAGATTCCAGGTTGAGATTATTGAAGTCCAGAGTGGTACTCAGAAATTATTTTTGGTCTGCAGGATATTTGACAAAAAATCATCAAATTTGACCTATTCCTATCAAATGAATTCTGTGTCTGTTGGCCTATTTCTCCTCAAATTCTCATTTCCATTTGGATGGGTTCTGTCATCTTGCTACACTACTTTAGGGAACATTTGCTTTTGTAAATGTAAATGACATGTAGACAATACTTGGGAATAAACCCTTCATTCTTGTAGATTTACACAGTCTCAATCCCACCACCATAGCAGACTTTGTTAAAATATAAGCATCTTAGTAATATAATGATGCTGCAGAGTCTGGATCCAAGAATAACTTTAGTTTATTAGAGACTGTTTATATTGTCTTCCAAGATAATACAACAAATGAACAGCAGAGAAGAGATCATTCACACAGCTCACTGAGGGAAAGAAAGTCCTGTTTGTCACAACCTGAGTCACCAGCACAGTGAACTCCTCTTCAACTAATTTCTACACTTAAGAAAGTCTTGTTATGTTAATGCTGTGGCTAATTCTCCTTGCACAGTAGCATAGGGAATGACTGTACAAGGAGACTTTATAATAGAGCCTGGAAATATCATTGACTATAGGAAGGAAGGGATGCCCCAAAATGTCCGGCCATCAGAAGCCAAGGTGAGCCTGCAAGTTCATTACTGGTGACATTGAGAGGAAACAAACCTAGACATAAGCTAAGGGCAACCTCTACAGGTAACATTATCTTGGCCTCACAAGTGAGAGGAAAATCAACTATGGCAGCAGAAATGTGATTATCAGAGGACTCCTGGCTAAGGAGGTACTGTAATTTCTGGAGCTTGAATGTCTCTGCAATACTTCGTGAAAATTTTGTCCCTTACAATTACTTGACCTTAAGACAAGATTTAGTAGAATGTGTGCATATTGGTTTCCACACATACTGGGGTGATTTTGTGATGAAGAGTACTATTTTTTAAGTTTGATAAATTTATCAAATTGTTGCATAATTAGAAGCTTAGCAATGTGTTCTGCCTTTTGTCTTTTTTTTTTTAGTCTTTCATTTATTCATTTTCACATCTCTATTTCATCCCAGTATCAAATTTCTAGCAGAATGTGTCAAAATCAGAGTAGAAAGCCAAGTGAAACTTTCAGGGTTAGATGGTAGAGATAGGTGGTTATGTTGATTAACACTTTATGTTTTCATTTGGATAAACACGTTTAAAATCTCTGAAAGTTAACCAAGAGGTGTAGCTGAAATTATGATCATAGTCAAACATTTAATATCAAAACATTTAATGAGGTACAGAATGTCCCACCCAATAGATTAAAATGAGTTCCTGCCAAACTCATTGTAAGGGGTTCCCAGCATCCCCTTCTCTTCTCATTTTCTTGCTAATTTCCATAAGAAAGTTTTAATCCAGATGGCCTTAAAATTCACAGGAGTAATAGTGATGGAGTTAAACAGTTTATCATAGCCCTGACTGCCCTCTTTTCCACATACAGCTACAGACTTAAAAGCTTGGTGATCTGTGTTATTATATACAGGATAGAGGTTTTTGGCGGGGCAATGAATGATAAGCAAAGAACAACAAAGAGTCAATCCTAAGAGTTACCTCACTAAGCCTTTCTCAATCATTTAAACCACACAACAATATGAGAGTTACAAACTATTATTATTCCCACTTTACAGGCAATGGAAGCCACAGCATGTGAGGGAGGAAGTAACTTGCCCCAGGAATAAAACTTGAACTTGGTAGGCATGGTGGCCTCTGGCAAATCTCAACCACTGTGCTGTGGTGCTACCCTAAAACAAAAAAGTGACCATGTTACTCCTTCCTGCTGTTTCTCCCAGTGTCCAGGCACTGTGCCCACAGCTCCACCTCTATCTGTAATGTGTCCCTATCTAGCGCACCTCAAACTAGTGATGGCCTTAAGTCAAAAGAATTGTGCCTTCATTCCAAAGAATTAACACAAATCTCACATCTTTCTCATGATTCTTGATTCTTCTGGAATGCAGGACTATCAGGACAGTACTTTTTTAATCTACCCTTTTCTACACTAAACTCACTGTTCTACTCCACAGCACATGTCTGGCTCTCCCACCATTGTACTGCCCATTTTATTAGCAAGACAAGCACAAATATTATAAAGTCAGCATAGAAAAATGTGTTCATTTTTTATTATTGATGAATAGGCAAGAATATGAAATCTCCCTACAGAGGCAAACAGCATCCCATAAAGTTGGGACTTATTTTCCTTCACGATGCCCTTTGTAGAGCCAAGCTAGCTGTGCTTCCAGTTCCTACACTTCCAATTTAGTGGTTCAAACTGACCTCAAAAGGATTGCAAAATTCTGTAATCCCCAAATGCAGACTCTAACTTTGAGATAAAGTGAAATTTTCTCCCATCATCATGTTGTATTGAAAGACCATCTTTCAAGAGATTGTGTCTCCTGTGCCCTAAGATCTGCCCATGTGGACAAAGATCTGATGAATCTCTCAAGAAAAAGCAGGGATCAGGGTCTGTGAGAGCAGTCAGTGATCCCGAGCACAGATGTTTTCGGGGACAAACAATGTGCAAGAGGGGAGGTCAGGGAGAAAAGCCTGCAGCCTGGCCCCAGAAGGGCTTCTAAAGTGGCAAGAGTAGGACATGATGAGGCAGCCAGTGACAGGATAGAGAAGAAAAAAATGTGATTCCGGGGAAGCACGCCATTTAGCACACTCCCTGGCATACTCCTAGTTCTGGCAGATGTGGAATGTAGAGGACACTCTGTTCCCTGGAGTAAAATCAGAATTTTCAGTGATGAGGTGTTTGAACAATACAGCAGAAGCAATGGAAGAAGGATTAATGACTATTGGTTGAATCAATGGGTATTGGTTGAATTGATAGTTATTGATCAGACTAAGCCTCCATTCCAGACACTGTCCTATAGGCTGAGATAAATGAGCCATGAACTCTGCCCTGAAGACTGCAGTCATCCATCAGAGAACCTGACAAAGATGCACACAAGGAAATCTGGCCGTGTGAAGCTGTTCAGGTTAGGGATGGCATGGAGCACAGGCTGCTCACAGTGGCAGTTCAGGAAGGGAAATTGAGGAAGTGCTGGAGGAGGCAGGCAGGGAACTACTCACAAGTCAACTCAAGGAAAAGCACAAAGCAGATGTGAAGCCTGTGCTACTGCATAGGACATTTGAGGACAGGGAAGCTCAGGTGACAAACCTCATATAGCGGTGGAAAATCTTGGCATTCACTGGTGGGATGGCTGTCTTGGTTTGTTTATGACTACTGAGACAAAATACACAGTACCCAGAGTTAAAGGGGAAAAGGTTTGTTTCAGTTCACAGTTTGTAGAGGCTTCAGTTCATAGTAGGCTGGCTCTAAGGCAGTACAGCATGGCAGAGGGGCATTGCACAGGAAAAACAGTCCATGGTGTGGCAAAGAGAAGGCAGTGAGCAGCAGGCAGCAAACAATGAGGCTGCCTTTCCCTTTAATTCCATCTAGGCTACAAACATTTTGAGTGGGGCCATGTGCACCCCGGGTAGGGCTTCTGTCTCTAATAAATCCATTCTGCCACACCCAGAACTATTCTAATTCCGATCATTGGACTACTTTAGTACTACACATCCTTAATCCCAGTATCATGCACCTTAGATCTAGCCAGTTAGAAAAATCAACACCTATAATCACATAAGGCTTTGGGAGAATATTTAAATACAAACCATAACAATGACCAATATATAATTCAACTTGACTAGGCCATTGTCTGTCCAGACATGTGGCCACACATATACTCTGATATTCCTGTGGGAGTGTTTATGAAGGAGACTGGTGTCTGAATTGGTAGATTAATTCAAGAAGATAGTCCTCCCAGTGAAGGGCCCACTTCACTTAGTTGAGGGTCAGAATAAAACAAAAAAACTGACTCTTTCCTTAGTGATGGAGAATCCTTCCTGTCTGACTGCCTTCAATCTTGGGCATTGGTAATCTTTCTCCTTTAGGCTGGAACTCACAGCACCAGCTCCCCCAAGGCTCTAGCCTGCCAGTTCACCCTGCATATCATGAAATTTGTTCACTCCTGTGATCAGTTCCTCATAATATCTCTTTATATGTGTGTACCCATTGTGTGTGTGTGTGTGTACAGTCTTTGTTTCCCTTAAAAACTCTGACATGCAGGGCTGGGAGTTTGGCTCAGTGGCTTAAGCGCCTGCCCTGGCAGGCGCGAGGTTGTGAGTTCAATCCCCAGTACCGAAAAAAAAAAAAAAAAGAACTCTGACATGCAGGATAACCCTCCACAAGGACATTTTCCTCAATCCACTAAATGCCATCTCCATAGGGTCCTGACTTGAAAGATGGCCCAGTGGTGATTAAAAGCTTTACTTGTATGACCAGGAGCCAACTGTAAAATTTAGAGTTAATCTGACCGTAGGACACAGACAATTGAAGATAATTTCTTGTAGCAAAACTAGTCACATTTGCCCAGATATTAGATAAGTTTGGGAATGAGACAGGCAGGAAAGAGTACTGAGGAGCCTTGGAAGCCCATAGAAAAGACTCAGGAATGGGGGCTTTTGGGGAACATGATTCTGTGGGAGCCATGGCATGTGGGAGTGGTGAGCTTGTGGCTGCATCACCCTGAATTTCAGCAAGCTCCTACAGGTCCCTGATACTTGTGGAAGCTACGTCTTTCTCCCCCATCACATTTTTCCAGATCACTTAATTTCTTATCATATTCTATTGTGTGTCTCACTTTATTCACCCTGTAGAGTCACATAGTTTCAGAACCACTTCCAGATTGATTTCTTCACCATTCTCTCTCTATGTAAACTGTTTGAAGATCCCCCAGACCATGTGTAATGTTTGCTGATCGCTTGTAAGTCTGGTATAGTTCAGCATCAGATAATGCCTGTATATTGAGTCACTCAATATTGATCCCAGCCTGTTAATGATTCTCTAAATCCATATCAAACACTCCTACTGAGAAGTAGGCAGGTTTGTCAGATGATGGGCTCATTCCTAATTCTAAGTGGTGCTAAGTGCCTGGAGTGGTTGTTTTAATCTAGCCAATGTGTTTCAGATGTGAAAAGAGCTGTGATCACTCCTATGTCATACACAGGAGCGTGGGTCTTTCCTTAGGTTGATAAAGTAATGATATTCCATGGAATATACTACATCTTTGATTTCCAGTTCATTAATTTTCAGCATTATTGAACTGAAATTGGAGATTCTCATAAGAGAAAAATATTCAGTTGCTATTAGAATCTGTCTTACATGGTCTGCAGGTGACTAGAGGGTCCTCAGCATCATGAGGATTCCCTCTCCTAGGCCTTGTGGTATGGCACTGATAAGCTGGACATGTAATACAGCCACTCACACACAGAGGATGTGTCTTGGAGGACCCTACTGGAGGCTAATAAGACAAAGCCTGGTGCTAAGTTTTCAGGAACACATTCAAATATAGACTTGGAGGATCTCATGGACTTTCTTGTCCTGTAGATGGTGCCAGGCCAGCCCTGGTTCTGACAGGGACACAAGAGTTGAAAGAAAGCCCCTGGAACACCACACACTCCTTCACCTGAGGATGTGGGTTTTGGGTTCACTGCATGGTGAATCTGAGAGGCACAGGTGACTCCTTGTCCCCCTCCTGCTGGATACTAAGTCCCCCACTCAGCTGATACAGAGGCTCCACTACTCACTAGCTATCATTTGAAATGAAGAAGGGAAATGAGCAGTAGAAATGACATTGTAGCCAAGTCATACTTGTCATTTTGAATATTGTGATTCTTTCGCACTGAAGATTAATCCAAATATATCTTCACATCAGCCCCAACACCTTCTCCAAAGTGGCCTCTCAGTGGGGAGTCTTTCTGACCATGATTCAGCTTCCAGGAAATCTACCATCCTCTTCCAGTCACCCAAATCAAAACAGATGGCTCTTCTCCAGTCTGCGATCCATGACCTTGAAATTACTTAACTCAGGATCGTCAGGGAAATTGGCCTCCAAAACTCTTCCTACATTTTCAAGTTGTAGATCAAATGGACTGCAGTGTCTGATCCACAGAAAAAAAGTGAATGAGGCCCTTGATTCGATGTGGAAAGACACATGCAATGCGGAATGCAGCCTCTAAGTGTCTAAACATGGAAAAGGGGTCATTTAAAGCCAACAGTTCCTACTAATTTGACTGTTTTCAGCTCTCAGGGAATTAAAGTCCCTTGGCCAATTTCAGAGAGTAGAAATTGCTCATTCAGAACATTCAGAGGGTCCATAGAGCATAATCTGATTTAGTGGCTCAAAATTTTGAACTGAGTAAACAATTTTAGGTGCTTCTGCAGCTATGGAGAACAACTGAGCAAACTGGGAAAATAGACAAAATATCCTTTTCTGGGAATCTGTCACCCCTCCGTGCTGGCAGCACAGGAAGAGGACAGTCATGCAGCATGCTTCACATTCAAAATTCATCACTAGGGGAAGAAAGTGAAAGACAAATCCCTCCACTGCGTGGGCATGGAGGGAGGAGCCTGTGGTGAAGTGAGTGGTGGTCATGATAAAGAGCTGACCTTGCACCAAGTGGCCTGTAGGGTCACCCACACCCTTCCTTACAGACCCCTGATGTGAGCCTCACTCAGTCTGACCTGCCAAGAGGTCTCACCTTATATCTTTCTCACGCTGAACTCTAGGATGGATTCTGATCTCCAACACCCATGATGGAGCACAGGGACAGATCACAGTCACTTAAACAGCACAGATGATCCTCAAGGGAGCCCAAGAGTTCAGAATATTGCTATCCTGGCTATTTCTTCCAATGCTTAATGAGATCTTGTCTGGGCTAGAGAGATCCAAAGGCATAGTACATAGAGAGCTGGTGCCTCCCACTTACCAGACCCATCTTGAGGGGCTCCAAAGGACCAGGGAGGCATCAGCTTCAACTCCTATCTTGGCTGCCCAGTAAAGAAGAGCTCAGAGCTGGAAGATCACCCAGGGGGCACCCCTCTCCCTTCATCAGCACTGGCAGTGAATTCCAAAGTCTACCATGGTCTTCCCTGCCCCTGTTGTCAATCCAGGGAAGTGGCTTTATTTCATATGTGAGTGTGTAGGTGTTCTGTACATTGCCCTGTGCCCCAACTTATGCCTCATGTCAGAGACAGCAAAGAAGCTGAGATGCAGATATCAGCACCCTGGGTGCTGACTCATCCAGGAATGCAGGTTCCATCACCAGGTGCACAGATAGGACAGATAAATAGAGATGGCTAACTCGAGATTTTACCCTAATGTGCAGGGCTGTAAAAACTGAATAATATTGATGACTTGGATCATACTCAGATTTTCTTTCTGGAAATGGCAATAAAAAGCAAGAAAACATTTAATATATCAACAGCCTTATTTCTGAGGAGCATCTAAAAAGATATAAATGTCATTTTTTCCAGGATCAGGTAACAGAGAAGTCTTAAGGTATGCTTCTGGGTGAGGGGCTGGGAGAATGCAGAGAGGGGAAGGAAGAGAACATCACTGGGGAAATTTATAGATGTCAGGTAGAGAGATTCAGGAAGGTGCAGGCTCCTTACCTCTCTGAGGAATGACAGACCAGGGAGCCTTTGGAGGTCACAGTAGTTCAAGTCTCTGCGTGGGACCAGGCCAAGCTGCATGATCAGGAGTGACTAGCTGAGGCAAGAGGATGTTCTCTTTTGGCATGGCACCCAGTGAGCTCCCAGTGGGGCATGCACTGTTCTGCATGTTCACCACTGGTCAGTCCTTTAACTGCCCTCTCTATGGATTGAGTAGCTTCCCACATGTGTAGAGATGGGGGAAAGAAACAGGAAAGGCACAGTGAGGAGGGCGTGGATCTGCCTGTTTCCTAGGGTCAGATCTCACGCAGAACAGGTGCTAACCTTGCTGGGGTGACTGGAAACAGTGAGCCTGTGCTGGAAGTACTCTGGATCTTGGTAAAAGGAAGCTGGCATCCTGGTGTCTTGCTTAATGGTGGGCCAAGGACACCATCCACAGTTGTCCAGTTGATCCTTGTAACTCATAGATTCCTTATTTGTGAATTCACCGACTTGGTAAAATGTATTTATTTATAACCCCAAATCCACACTCCTGGTGCATTCATGGTCACAGGTGAGTACACACAGGGAGGTCACAAAATCTGAGCCAGAGAGACATCCCCAACTGCGATCTCTGCTCCCAACTGTATACATGTGTCTTTTCTGAAGTCTGTTTAATGTGAACTTTTTTTGCATTTTTATGCTTTTTGATAGTGATTTCACTGTATTGGTAGTCCCTAAACATTTGCCCAAATTGCTGTTTAGGGATCCTAAATGCAAGAAGGCTTAGAGAAGCTTCCTTCGGTGAAGTCAATGTTAATGATCAATATTATGTATTAACTGAGGTGTCCAGAAACTGCTATGCCATAAAGCAAGGTTACACAGTGACTGGTGAAATGTCTTGTGGGAAGTCTGCCTCCTGGCGACCTTTCCTGGTATTGGGAGAAGGGCTGCGACATACAGAGACCTTCAGGGATAAACAATCATTATGGTAGTTGTCTAAAACAGAGTACACACTAAGGCTCAAATGGAAGGGCTAGGCCAGGCACCCACCTGGCAAGGAGTCTCCTTGGGTCCCTCTTAGGAAGATACGTATGTAGAAAGTAGTTCTCCAAAGCCACCGCTTCATAGCTACATTTATTCTGCCTGATATTTTAAGATCAGTCCTAAGAAAGGTGCAGAACAGGGACATTATGATCTCATCATTTGTTTGGTGAACTTTCCAGCAAAAGAACTCTTGATGAGAGGCCAGGGCTCAGGAACCAGGTGAGGTCTCCAGAAGTAGGAATAGAGGGATGACTGATCAGCCAGAGGGCTTCATGTAGGCAAAAGGATAACATGCAGAGTGTTCCTGAAAGTTGGGGGCATTATTTTTAATGAATAAAATGGGGGTCTAGGAAAGAGGAGCTGGGATGCATAGGGTTCAAGGAGGCAGCAAAGGGACTGTGGCTGCAGGTACTGGGGTCTCAAACTTCTAGGACCATGGGATTGGCACCATCCTGCCAGGAGCCCTCCTGGATCCTACAGAGCCAAATTATAGGATCTTGCTGCCCCTTAATTTTCTTCCTGATAAATAAGGACAGGAGGACTCTCATTGGAGAGCTGTGAGGATCAGAAAGAGATAACAGGTACAAAGAAAGATAGGAGTTTCAAGGATCCCTGGACCCAAGATTCATGTGTTACTCCTTGTAACCTTCATCCCATTTTATCTCTCTATTTTCTCAATGCAGAGTGGTCCTTTGCGAATTCATCTCAAGCTTTATAAGCATTCAGACTTAAACTTATGCCAGCTGCAGGAAGTAGAGACCCATGGGAATCTCTAGACTGAGATAATCTGATTTAGTTCCAGAAGATGAGCACTCTCTCTACATCCATTAGGCTTCCCTCTCAAATACGATGATGGCTCTTCTGTGACTGCTCATGCTCCTGTTTCATCTTAATGGTTAATATTAAATCAAAGTAGGATAATTATGAAAACACAGGTGACAGGTAAGTCAATAGGAGATAAATTTGTGATAAGAGTTATACAGCCTCATTTCAAATTAATCCATAATAATGGAACACTTTAAACATGTTTAGCTCAATAACACTGATTACTAAAATGACAGCAGAAGATACAGCTGGTGATCTGCTGCTGAGGACCAGACAGCCAGAGGCCCCAAGAGAGGATAAAACGCTTCTTTAAAACGGCATCAGGAAGAACCATGTGGCCAGGCTCACCCTGTGAAATAATAGAGATCATTTGATCCTCAGAATGCATGGTCAGCCCCAGAAATCCACCCTCTGGAGCTCATGTACCCTTGGATCTTCCTGTCTTATGAGTGGCTGACTGATATTTGCTAAGTTGATTCAGGCTCAGTGGAGTCACTTTACAAAAGAATGTTTCTCAATTACTTGCTAAGATTATGCCCATCACATTGGATATTTTCATCAAGTCTGAAACTTCAGGGAAGTTATAAAATAAAGATGCAATTGATTTTTCCAAGAGAGAATAGTGCTTGTTATATTCTCTTTCTACTATCAATTCTTCAGAGAAGAACCAGGGCAGGAAAAGGACATTTGTCTACTGGGGCTTCCATTCTGATCTTTAGAGATCATATGCTCCAGTGGTATAATCAGGTTTGGGAACCTTAGTTAGCCCAGTTTCAGTTCCAGTCCTAAGTAGCGAGCCACCATTCTGCAGCTCACCAAGGTGTAACCCTTCTTTGTGATGTTGACTTAATTACTCTTCTTGTTGCCAAGACAAAATACCTGTACCCCAAAGTTAAAGGGAAGAAAAGTTTACTTAGCTAACAGTTTGTAGAGGTTTCAGTCCACAATATGCTGACTTCAAGACATGGTGGCACATGGTAGGGATGCAACCGCTCACTGCAGCAGAAGACAGCAAATGCACCAAGAGGGAGAGGGAAGGGGCAAGACTATCTATCCCTTATGTTATATGAGGTCTATCCACCCTAGGGTGGGTGTAGCACTCATGCTTTTGATTCCAGCATCAGACCATGAATCAATTGCAAACTCTAGATTCAACCACCACTGAAAAACTGCCCCACCAGGATTGTACGACGCTTTGGAGGGACAGCTACACACAAATCATAGCAGATATTATGTTTCCTGTCCATAAAATTCTCCAGCCACTGTGAGGTCAAGTGAAGATCACAGGATTGTCGGTAGAGTCCACTGTCTTTACCCTGACATCGTGTCCTCCACCCTCTCCTTAGGGAGGAAGACAGGCAGGGTTCTGTTCACACAGTATCAGGCCATTTAATCCTAAACTGAGAGGAAAGAACCCCTTAAGCAAAAGATAGAAAGATAATAACTGCTTCTTTCAAGTTGGATTATGTTCTTGCCATGCCAGATGTCATACAAAGAGCCAATGACATGGATTGGTATCCAAGGTATCTTGTTCTTAATCTCTCAAGAACACCTGTATTGTAACTAAAGTAGTACAACAAACTTGCAAATCTTCAAGGCTGCTTGCTCAGGCCTTGTAAAAGGCTCTTTAGATTTAGATAAGGACGTCCATATGTTTTAACTTTTTGGAGAAAGATAGAACATTAATTTGGGGAGGGGATGTTTTTAGTATTTACTTTTGTCTTACACCATTTTTAGTCCTCATTAGTGCAGTGCTTTCTGGCCGTTCAGTGCTTGCTGAGAAGAAGTGTGTTGTCAAAGATGTTTGGGTGCTGAAAAATTTAACCCTTTCCTCACCACAGTCGTCTTAAGTGATATACGGCAGTCCTAACCAGGGTACCTGAGATGTGATCTTGTGAGACTGGATTCTTGTAGATGTAGTCAAGTTTAAGTAAGGTAACACTGAAATAGAGTGGACTCGAAACTCAAAGGCTGGTTACTATAGAGGAGAGGAGACAGAGATTAGAAAGATATGTCTACAACCTGCAGACTCTCAATATTGCTGGCAATGCCAGAAACCAGAGTGAGGCTGGGCACAATTTCCCCCTCCAACCCTGCACTATGAATCAATCGTGCCGACACCTTGACTTTGTACTACTACCCAGGAGCAGAATGATGGCTGACATTGTCACTATGCTGTAGCCAACAACTGTCCATGACAGTCACTTTTTAGATTTTAGTATGTACCTATCAATCAACAGTGAATTCAGACTCATTCGATCTATTTGATTTGACAGTACAGAAGTCACACTCAAACAGCACCTTGTAAAGTACAGCCCCCTGTTTGATTCTCCATAGGGATCACAAAAGCAGCTCATCTAGTCACAGTGCCCCATGTAAATGCAAAAGCATGCTCCTTTTCTGTTCATCCAGACAAGATGCTTCAAAGAGCACTGCTTCTTGTGCCTTCCTCCATGCAGGAACTTCTCAGAGCCCAGGGACTAAGGACATGGAACTGATCTGAGCTACGCCAGCACAGGAAGAAAAGGCCAATTTTCACATCATTCATGGGTAGTCACATTGCCTCAAGTGCTAACCAGCCAGAGAAAGATGATTTCTGTAAAATGCCCCAGAGGAAGACAGAGCTACTTTTGGTAGGTTCTGATGTAAAAGAGTACATGAAATTCTGAAGAAAGGAGAGCAAGAAAGGGGGTGTTATAATTGAATTTTATAAAAATTAATTTCACTACAAGGAAACCTCAAACACATGTCTAGCAAGAGAAAAACGTTTCTCTGATAGTGAAGATGTGAAAGAAATTAAAACAGACAAGAATACCAAGTACAACTTCTGTTAACACTGAAAAACAACTATGTTTTCTAGTTTAGATGTAGAATATCACCTAAAAGACTCATGTATTCAGAAGTGGGGTTTTTGGAAAGTGAATGGACCATGGGGGTGCTATAGCTGACTTGCTATAGTTGGAGGCAGGTCACTAAGGGCACGGCCTAGAAGGGTATATATCCTTCTCCAGCTCCTCCTTTTTTTCTGTGCTTCCCGGTTGGCATGAAATGAGCAGCTATCCACAGTGAAGGCCTTTCCACCATACTATTTCTGCACTGAAGCCTGGCAAGCATGGACTGAGAATTCTAAAACTATGAGCCAGAACAAGCTTCTTCTCCTTTAAATTGTAGATGCCAGGTTTTGTGTCTCAGAAATGAAAAAGTGATTAAAACAGGGGTTATTAAACAGCTCACACCACTCATATCTAGAATTAGGTGACTGCCCACATGAGGAAGTAAGGAAGTTTATGGCTCATTAGTTTCAGTCTTCTTCAAGACTCTTCTTCCCAGGCCCTTCATGTTGCCTGATTCCATTGCCTGATTCAGTCTTACAATGTGACTGATGAGCTTACTCCTCTGGAGTGAAAACTAGCATATTGATAACTCCAGATACATTTTTGCATCAGTCTATAGATTAAACTGAGTATTTTGTCCACCCCTGTGAACACTAGGATGCCAGAGTTACCTGTGTTTTGGGGATGTCTTCATGGTTTTACAGTTACATAGACAGTGTTCCAACTCTGGCATATACAGGAATCTCCTATGACACTATTCTCTTGAACACACCTGGCCCTATCCACCTGGCCCCATCCACTGGTATCCAATGCCCTGGTCTGCATGTTTCCATATTCTGGAGTAGGGCTGGCGCACTATCCTGTGAAAGACTGAGAGTAAGCACTTCGTGTTTTGTGGGCAGATGATCTCAGTAGAAGCACAGAGGCAAGCATTCACAGATACATAGAAAGATGGAACTGTGTTCCAGTATGACTTTATTCACAGACACTATAATCTGAACATCATGTAATTTTTCCATCTTAAAACATCGCTCTTTTTTAAAATTTCTGACAACTTAAGAACATGAAGACCATTCATCCTTTGTGAGAAGGCTATTTGGCATATGGACCATAGTTTGAAGACTCCTCATCTTGATTGTCAAACATCAAATAAATTCTTGGGGGAGTCTGGCTTTGCTAAATTTCACAGCTGAGTCATCCTTAGTGACTCACAGGCACAGACTCCCTGCCGAGAAACGCCACGAATCAACACCAGATAGACAGGAAAGGTGCCAACTATTCCTGCTGTGGATGGGCCTTTCCCAGGTATTCAGGTGATTCCCAGGTCATCTGAGCACAGGAACCTGAACATCACACTGCCTTACGAGGCACCTTTCTTGGAAAAACTCACAGCTGGATTCAGGGATCCTGCAGGATAAGGCTCCTCAGCTCTGTGGGCCTTGTCCAAAGAAGCAATGATTCAACCATGAGTTCTGCAATGCACAGACCCATCTGCAGCCACTGGGAAGGAACATGAGGATCTTTGCCCCCTCCACAGTCCCTCTGAACACATCATATAGCACACCTACTGAACCCTTTGGGTCTTCCTGTGGGGGCCCTGCCCTGGTGGTCAAGACCTTCCTCAGTTGACTACGGAAACACAAGTGGCTCCACGGACCCACCCTCAGGGTCCTCAGAAGCTTGGTGCCTCCCTCCTGAGGCTCTTACTCCCCTCCCCCTGTACACCTCCCCTTAGTCCATCAGTGTACCTCTACTGACAGATGTTTTGTGGGTCCAGGACTGTGTTCACTGTTGCAGACAGTTTTAATGGAAACAAGCTTGTATCCTGTTCCCTTAAGGCTAGAAGCAGAATAGTGGCATGCCAGGGGTCTGGGGACATTAATCAAGGTGTACTGAGAGCTCACCTTCAGAGGACCACAGAAGATGGGCTAGCAGATCACAGGGGTCAAAGAGCTTCCAAGAAGGAATACCAGCCCATGTGGGCCTGAAAGGTGGGTGAGAATCATCTGTGTCAGAGACAGGGGAGGGAGCAGTGAGAGGATGGAGTAGATGTTGTGTTGGCATCTGTTCTGTGTGGATGGTGATTCCTCAAAGGATACATCCTCACAGAACTTACGATGTGATCTTATCTGATAAAGGACTCTGCAGATGGAATTAAACTAAGGATAAGATGAAAACACCTTAGATTAGCATCAGCTCTAATTCCAAGACAAGTATCTTTACAAGGGAGGAGAAGGAAAAAAAGACACACAAAGCAAAGACATAAAGACAAAAAAATATTAGAGCAAATTCTTACAAGGCCAGAAGCACCAAGGGTGGTTGGAGTCTCAAAAGCTGGGAGAGAGCCATGCAACAGCTACTCCTTCAGAGCCTCTAGAAGGAACCACCCCTGCACACAGGGTCCAGAATGAGCAAGAGCATGAGGTGCTGGAAGAATTCATTGCTAATATCTCAGTATGTGGCAGCACCTGGTTGTGTGTGGAATGTTTAGGGACTTAGATGTAGGTGGCAGCCAGATTGATATCCCTGGGATATCAGGGACACTGGGAGCCACCAAGATTTCAAGTACAGTGACTATGTTCAATTTGCAAGTTAGAAACATCTCCAGTTCTCTCAAGAAAGCAGAATTTGGAGAGAACAAGATGAATTGTGGATAAGAGAAGGAAGTTAATGCAGAAATTTGACTCTTTTTAGTCTAATTGTTAAGAAAGGGAAACATCAACCTAGGACAGAGCACAAGCTTCAGAGTGAGCAGGGTGGAGGCAAGGTTAGAAGGGGAGGACAACTTCAGCTGACGGTCACAGGATGCCTAGGACACCCACGGAATGGGAGCTGTTCACTGTCTGACAGGAATTGGAGGAATAAAATCTATTAGCAACCCAAACAGAGAGCAGCCCTTCAGTCCATTCCATGTTGCTTATTACAGTCGTTATCAAAAAGCAAGTGGCATTGTTTAGGGTTTTGTTTCACACTGGAGTGTCAGTGTCAACCAAAGCACAAACTCAGAGATGTTGCAAAGCAAAAGGAGGAAAGCGTTAAGGAGCTGAGTGACTCCCAATCAACAGAAAGCAGCAGGACCTCATCAAAGATCCAGAGTGGCTTAAAGAGATAAAGAAATCCTGGAAAACATGTGAAAATCCTGGAGAAGCATAGAGATTCTCAGTGAATCATTGAAATTCGTGGAGAAACTTGTAAAATTCTGAAGAACCCTGAAGAATTCCAGAGAATACTGAAGAATTCTGGATCACTCTGGAAAGTGATGGAAAATCCTAGAGAAACACAGAAATGCCCGGAGATTCCTGAAGAATGTCAGAGGCACATGGAAAGCCATTGAAAATCCTGGAGCTGTGAGTGTGACCACGGACCTTTGAACTTGCACACTTGCCCTCCTAACAGGGCCTACAACAGAGTTCACTTCCTAAGATGTGAAAGCAGTTTTGAAAACCATTTCCTTTGTCCATATTTCCAGAAAAATATATAACACTATGGCACCTAACTATAAAGCATTGTTCTGAGAACTTACACTCCAACTATATGAAATAGGAGATTACCTATCTGAGTGTTACTAGCAATAATGAGGTTATTTTAGAAATACACTTCAAAGAGATGGCCAATGTGGTTATTCGCAACCACAGCATTACTCTTTTAAAGATACAGCTGGACTTGCACAATTCTCATGGCAAGCTAGAGAAATGAAAACACCAGGGACTTGAGTGATGAGTGCGTATCTCTCGAGCAAGGAGAGGGAATTTCATTTTCTCACTTATTATCCCCTACAATGTGTCACCAATGGTCTGTGAAGGGAAAAATGGAGAGAAGCACAGTAAATTTTCTCACTAAGCTAAAAAGATTAGGGAAGAAGCAATGTGAGCTCTTAGCATGTATTTCTTTTTGAGCTTAAAAAATTAGTTTACTAAGCAAACCTTTTAATATTCCCATTGGCTATGAAAATGAAGACAAGAAAGAAGAGCCAATGGATGAATCTGACAGGCAGAAAAGTTGTCTTAATAACCTCGTTTGGGTAAATGTCCTTAGAATGCTTTTTAAAAACTATAAACATGAGGAATGGTTCTACTCAGATCCATTTTCTAAACGTTATATAGCCACAACCACTGAAATGACTTCTTGCAAGTGCATTTGGGGGGATGGCACTTACACTGTGAGTTAGAAGACTGGGTTTTCCTACTCTGATTATCTATAGATAGCATGGTTGACCTTGGAGGAAAGTCTGTCCTTCTGTATCTATAAAACAAGGGGAGCTTCTGCCAGCTATTCCCCAATGAGCCTGGGAGCTTCTCAGTAAATGAACATTCTTAAAGACAGGCAAAGCTGAGAAGAAGAGCTAGATGTTCTGTTTCTAGCTCCTTCCTGTCCCATGCCTCCATCTGAGAAAGAACTGACTGGATCTCTGGCTTCTGGGAAGCATCTGCCTTGCTCCTGACTGAATGCTTCCCCATTCATGATCTTATTTAATCTGCAGAATCTTCTGATAATGTGGATTCCACCCTAGTAAGGACCCCCCTTGAAAGATGCAGAATGTAACTGGTCTGAATTCATGCAACCTATGGGACTTGAACTTGAGCCTCAGATTAGCTAAAAGACTGAAGTAATTTTTAAAAAAATACACAAAGGGAACTTGACTTTTAAAAAATGAGCTAATGAATACAGAGAAGTTAAACAAGTGATTGGAAAGCATTAACTCCTGTATTCACATTAGTCATTGATTCTGGGCCATTTGGTCTGATGTTATGCATTTTCATGTCACTAGTTTACCCAGAATTCATTTAAAACAGGAAGCTCTGTATATAAAGTAATCAGAGAAAAATGCTTCTTGCCAAGGTCCACCATTCTAGTCTACAATATTTTACATTTTTAAGGAAAACTCTGTCAGATACTATTTTTTGGAATATCTAAAAGGTGCTGAGCTGTGTTGACTGTTGGGGTGCTGTGAAGAGCAACAGATTCCTTAGAAATCTTTATGCAAATATCTGTACTCCCCCTTATCTTTTGAGCACACCTTTGGCCTGTTTGAGTTCCAATTTCTGCTCTACCATTTCAACATCTTTAATGGAACCAATTGCCTATCTATCTATTCTCTGTGAAACTCAGTTTTCTTTTCAATAAAATGGGAATGAAACAAGGCAGGGTTATTGGATCTCTTTTCTTAGGTGGTAACCTGTGTGTATACTTTTTGTTCTTTATTTCTTTTACTTTCACTTGTTCTTTAATTCCTTTCTCAATTTATTCTCCACTCACATTTCTTTACCAGATTTATGGAAATACACACACACACACACACACACATACACACATACACCCCACACATGGTGTTCCTTTCCATGCATATTCAATTCTAACTATTTTAGTAAAACTCATATACTTATAATAGATACATACCTTAGTAAATTATCACACAAAAAAACATAGGCCTAGACATCTTGAACGTCCCTAGAGCTCCAGAAGAACCCTCATGCCACGTTTTGGTAACTCCATGCTCCTTCTTAAAGATAACCACTATCCTGAGCTTCAAATCCATAACTTTATAGAAACAGGATCTCTTGTTACTGGTTTCTTTCACTCAGCCTTGTGTCTGTCAGGTCCATCCATGGTTTTATGGCAGTTTTGTTCATTTTAGTACTGTCTAGTATTCTTTTGCATGACTATACTGAAATATATGCCGCCATTATAATGTTGATGGCCATCTAGATTGCTTCCAATTAATGGCTATTTTGAGTAATGCTGCTATTATCAATTCTGTGCAGACATTTTGGTGCACATATGCACGCAGGTATGTTGGGTTTCTACTTAGGCAAAGAACCACTGGACCTTCAGGTTCGCCTGATAATACTAAATCACAAGTCACTGCACCAACTTTTACACACCAGACACTATTGGAAAGTGCCAGTTAATTCACATTCTTGCTAAAATTTTGTACCATCTGTCTTTGTTCTAGCTATTGGATATGGGCACATTTTAATTTGTACTTTCTTGATGATTAATAAAAACCATACACTTCCTCAGAAGTTTATTGCCATTTGAATAATCTTTCCACATATTTACATTTTGAAGCTACATTTGTGAGGTACATGGTCAGGTTTCTGATTAGTGTTTGTGTGGCATATCTTGTTCAATATATTGCTTTCCAGATTTCTGTTTTTCTATTGAGTATTGTATTTTACAATTCTTGTACGCAAACAAAAAACTCAGAGAATTTAGGGAAACTGTACCTTAAATAGTCAGGTAAAAAAAAAAACAAAACACAATACTTACGAATCAGTCTAACACAGGAAGTAAAAGATATTTCCATAAAAACTACAGTACTCTGAAAAAAGAAATTGAAGACGACATCAGAAAATGGAATGATATTCCTTGCTGTTGGGTAGGAAGAACCAACATAGTAAAAATGGCCATACTCCCAAAATTGTTATACAGATTTAATACAATTCCAATCAAACTATGATTAGCATGTGTCACAAAACTAGAGAAGACATTCCTAAAATTCATTTGGAACCTGAAGAGACCCAGAATAGCAAAAACAACCTTAGACAATAAAGGAGAGGCAGAGGACATCACAATCCCTGACTTGAAATTATACTACAGAGGTACTGCAATAAAAAACAAAAATGCATATATTGGCAAAAAGCCAAACCTGAGGATCAGTGAAACAGAATAGAAGGTGCGGTAACAACTTCAAGCACACTCAGCCACATTATGTTTGAAAAAGGGGTCAAACATGTTCATGGGAAGAAAGCCTCTTTAATAAATGATGCTTTTCACATGCCAAAGACTATAAAACTAGACGCCATGTCTATCAACATGCAATAAGCTAAAATCAAAATGGATAAAAGATCTAACTTTTAAAATAGAAACACTAAATTTGCTGAATGAGAGAATAGGTAGAACTCTTGAAGACATTAAGTGTAGGCAGAGACTTCATGAACAAAACCCCAGTAGCACAGGAAATACTACAAAGGGTCAACAACTGGGATCTCATTTTACTAAAAACTTTTTGCACAGCAAATGAAATCACAATACAGTGAAAATACAACCCAGAGAGTGGAAAAATACTTTAGCCAGTTGTTCTTCAGACAATGGACTAATATCTAGAACATACAAAATTTTTTTAAAAATCAGACTCACTAAATTTAAAGACCCAATAGAATCTGAAATGAATAGATAATTCTTAGAAAAGAAGAAATAAATATATGAAAAATGTTCAATATCACTGATCATTTGAGAGATGCAAATGAAAACAATGCTGAGATTCCATTTCATTTTAGAATTATTTTTTCAGTGAAGTTCTTCAAGTGATGAATTCTCTTTTCTGAGGAGAATGCAGGTATGTCACAAATATTTTTATTTTACATTGATCATTGCAAGATATTTTAACAGTTATAAAATTCTAGGTTCATATGTCCTTCCCAACTCCCCATGCTAGTTGATTTCTTAGTTTTAGTATTTGTATTGAAAATAGGCTAGACTGTTTTTTGTTTTTACCATTAACTTATCATTTATTGTTTTGTCTCATCATTTTGATTCTATGATATTATATTTTATAGAAATTTTAGCTGGTCGTGGTGGCGCATGCCTTTAATCCCAGCACTCGGGAGGCTGAGGTAGGAGCAGCGCTGTGAGTTCAAGGCTGCCTCGGGCTACAACGCGAGCGCAAGCTCAGCCTGAGCTACACAGTGCGACCCTGCCTCAAAAAACCAGGACTGGGAATTTGGCTCAATGACTTGAGTGCCTGTCTGACAGGCACGAGGTTGTGAGTTCAATTCCTGGTACCGCAAAAAAAAAGAAAGAAAGAAAGAGAGAAATTTTATAATATTTAAAAATTTGCAGTCACAAATTTTATAATTTTAAATATTTCTGCAAATGTTGCCTCTCAAAACTAAGACAAAGATGATTTATGATGCTTCTGTGTTTCCTGACCTTGGTATCTGTGTGTATGTCAGTGGGAGAACATGTGCTGACTCACCTTTCAGAGTGCTTACCCCACCATCTTCTGTGTCTAACGCAGACTATGTCCATCTTTCATTCTGCATATTGTTATCTTTCAGTTTGAAAATTTCCAAGTTGATCAATGAAATTCTCTCTCTGTTCATATATTTGGTCCATTTACTCATTTATTTTCTTAAAGATGTTAATCATCAGCATTTTGAAGTTCTTTTCAGAATTACCCATGAGCCTCTTCTTTTATTGCCATTTTTCCTACTTTGATTTGAGTCTCTTCACATACTTTGTGATTTTTAGGCATAGAAAACACCAAATTGTGGAGGGCTCACGTGATGATTTGTTGTAGAGAATATCCACCTCTGTTAAGCTTGGAATGCTGACTTAGATCTAAACCAGGAGGTGGCAAACTGCTGCCCACAGGCAAATCTGGTCAATGGTCACATTTCCTAAGGCACTAAGAATAGGTTTTACATTTTAAGTGGGAAAAAAGTGAAAAGGAGATATGACCTGAAAATTATCTACAATTAAAATTTCAATGCTTATCAACAAAGCTTTATTGGAACACAGTCACATATTGTTTGTGTTGCCTATGGCTGCTCCCAAGGCTGGGGCGCAGTGTGGAGCCCCCACAGACTGCAAAACTGAAAGTTCTTGCTTTCTGGCCTTCACACAAAGAAAACCTCCCACTCCTTAGTCCATGGAATACTGAAGTAGGTGAAGGGTAAACTGTCAAGTTGGTAAGCCTCTCTCTTTTTTGCCTGGTTCCTAGACTGTAGTCCTTTGATCCCTGCAATTGGGAGTTCTCCATATTCTTTGTGCTCTTTCTCTTCTAATCTGAGGACTCAGTTTATGTTGGCTCATCTCTGTGGAACTACTGGGGACACTCACCCCTCTGCTCTCTGGAGGAGTCCTGAGTCAGCACACCAGCCCCCCACATTGGAAGCCCCCTAGAGCTGCATTTTGTGTCTCAGCCATGGGAGATTGCCTCTGGCTCTGTCAATTCCTCACTGGAGCAAACCCCAAATTCTCAGCCTCTGTCCTTGCTCTAGAACTGACAGGTAGCCCAAAGAAAAGATGGTTCTGAAACACTGGGGCCAGACACTGGATTCTCACTGGGCCCTGGGTTCTCACTACTCAGCAGCTCTCTGATCCTAAAAACCACTGTTTGGTTTTCCTAGTTGTCTTAGGGGCAGAGCTGGGCTGCCAACTGTACCACCCTATCCAGAAACTAGCCCACCCACACACACCAAAATTCTCTGACTTTGCCTTTCACACTGAGAAACATGATCCACCTGGAGTTATTTTCCATATTCTGAAGTAAAAGGGGAAAAGTTCATTTTTCTCCCTATGTGGATATTCAATAGACCTATCATTTACTGTCCTAGATTCTGCAGTGCTGACTCTGTCATAAATCAAGAGTCCACACCCCTGGGACTTGCGTCTGCACTCTATTCTGTTACATCTGTCTGCATACTTCTTTGTTCCAATAATATAAATTGTTAAATGCCACTAAAATTAAATATTGATATAAGAGATATCTAGTACTCTCTTCTTTTTCACTATGGTCTTCATTATTTGGGGCATTTGTATTTGCATACAGATTTTAGAATTTGCTTAATTTACCAAAAACATTCAAATTAACAACAACAAAAAAGAACTCTACACACAAACGTATACACCTGTAGAAAACAAAAACCTGTTAGTGTTTTGACTTGTATTTCCTAGCTTCTGTAGATGAATTAGTGAATATTGATAATTACATAATATTGAATTTTTCAAACCATTTGCTTCACACATCCTTCCATTTAATTTAAACTTTTACACATTTCCTCAGAGTAGTTTTCCCAGTTTTTCTCCTTGTTCTGAGTAGATCTAAATGAACTTGTCCACTATTCCCAGAAGAGTTCCTATACATGTTATCTTCATAAAATGCTACAGACCTAGACAACCTCAGCAGCTGAGGGGAGCCTCAGATTCTTTCCCGCACACCTGAAAGGTCTCAGAAGCCCGTGAATCATCAGTGACACCTTCCATTACCTGCGGTACCTTGGTGGGCCGCTGGGAGCCTCAGCAACCCCTCCTCCCACACAGCGGACCTCGGTGGGCAGTAACAGTGTGGTGAGTTTCCCCCTCAAGGAGAGAACCTCAGTGGGTCAACAGCAGCTTCAGTGAACCCTCCAACTACTGGAGGACCTCGGCAAGCTGGCAAGAGTGTAAGTGAGTCCTTCCATACAGTGCCGATGAGGTCACTTGCCATATGGAATAACCCAAAAGGGCCTATGAGATCCTCATGACACAATAGATTCCCAGCTGGGACACACACTATAGAAAGGTGGATCTAGTGGCCTGGAACAGCCTGAAGCTGCAGTAACAATAGGAGCTTAGGGTAGGCTTCCATTAGTATACCTAGGCTAGTAAGCATAGGAAGAATAAAGGACTCACCCAACAGGCCCTGCTGGAGGAATTCAGGTGACTGGCTCCTCCCCTACACTGTAGGACCCGGGAACTGGGTGGGGCTCATTCACACAGTAGGACTCTAAGACAGACATGATGGAGAGCTGAGACTAGCAGGATTGAAAAGACCAAAATATTAACACAAGAGGTGAAAATGACAAAATGAAAAAGCAAAATACAATCTGAAATGTCCAGTCCATCAGGAACAAGTGCAGGAGACATCAAAACAGAGGACATTGGAAGTCATAAGCCTGAAATTTCTGAAAAAATAGAAAAGTGGAAGAAACTAAATCACCTTGCTGAACTTTCTGATATGGTAGTAACAGAAGTAACAAAATCGATAAATAACTCTCTTGACCAAAACAGAAATAATTACATTGAAAATTAAAGAGATGATGACCATTTTGAAGGAAATAGTAAAACTATGGTAAATACAGATTTTAAAAACAGAGGAGGTTAGGAAAGATAGGGAAATCATCAATGCCCACTATCACTACTTCTGTTCAATATGGTTCTAAAATCATTGGCCAGAGCAATTAGATAAGAGAAAGAAATTAAAGAAATATGGATAAGAAGCAGGGAGCAATGAAGAGGGGAAGGAGAGAGGTACCCTTCTAGGCAACTCCTCTAGTTACCCCTTCCTCCAACCAGGCTTCACCTCCTGACATCACAATTAGTTATAATCTCATCAGTTAATGAATCCACTGGTAAGTATCATGCATCTATGACCTAATTACCTCTCCAAAACCCCACTTTTGAGGAGACATCTATATATAAGCATCTATATATATTTATTATACCTATATATAATAAATGGTACCCATAATTATTACATACATTCATAAATGAATAACATTGTATATATAGTAAAAGTCTTAAAGAAGGGTAACAATATGTTTATTTTTAAATGTTTTATTAGTACTTCTTTGTGATACATAATGATCACATTCATTGTGGGGAGTTGGTACATTCATATGACACATATTAATTCTATCTCCCCTCTCCCTGCCTTTCTCCCCCGTCTTTTGATCTCCTTCCCATTTGCAAAAGTTCTATCTCCCTTTTCCCATTTTCTTTTTTTTTGTTTTGCATTCCTTTTAATTCATACTTGGGTTTCTCATATAAGAGAAACCATAGGATATTTAAACTTGGGAGTCTGTTGTATTTCATTTACCATTATGGTTTCAAGTGTACCTATTTTCCTACAAATAACTCAAATTTATCCTTCTTTGTAACAGCGTAGTTCTTCAATATGTATAAATACCATATTTTCTTTATTCATCCTCTGACTTTCATTTCTAAGTTAATTATATTTGTGATATTTCAACTTAAAATGAACATTTGTTATTTTATTGTTATATTTTATTTTGGGGAAACATCATAGATTAAAGATGCGACATTTTTCATGAGAAAAAACTATAGCTCTCTTTCTAGATGTTTTATACTTACCCAGTTGAGCCTTGGTGCCACCCTAGAGGGCAGATTAGAGGACAGATTCCTCCTTAGGGGCAGCCCCATGGGAAGTGAATGAAAAGAAAGTGGCTTAAGGCACCTGTGACTCCCAAATATGCCAGACAATAGCAATGCAGAGGAGTTTTCAGTGTGCAGTGACCTCAAGACCCATGTACTCCTTCTCCAAGCCCAATAAAGACTGTTTATGCTGCAAAAAAAAAACTTCCAAAAACTAAGTAACATTTGGAGTTCTTGCTCCTTCTTGTTTTACCTTTATGGACTATGGAACATTGTTTTTCCATTAAAAAAAAAAACCGGTGAAATAAAAATGCACTTGGCATTACAATTAGTAAGTTTACTTCTAGACCTCTGACTAATTTCTTTTAACAATTTAAGGCTTTTAGCTCTTCATGCAGAACATGAAAGTCTTTTTGCTGTTGTTGTTGTTCTAGTTTCTTTTGTTTCAACAGCTCACATGATACATGTTTGCAAATAATTTAAAAGAGAACACAGCATCAAGTAGGGTTGATTTACAACACTTATTTAGAATTCTGTCTACTTCATAGGATGCAAACTCCACAGCTCAGTGACTTAGTCATCCAACTCTCAGGCTGAGCTAATAATTACCTCAATAGGTGACCACTCTGATTTGACCCCTTCTTCTGATGCATCACCACTTGCTGTACCTTGTCTAGGACAAAAAATGTGGAAAATGGCATTCCACGTAAAGCTAATACTCATTGTGCCTACTGGGGATCTATCAGAAAAGAATAGAATAGCGTCCTCCACAAGGGTTGAACTTAGATGAAGCAACTCTTTGGAGGTGAGAACAGAGTAAGATGACACTAAGGTATGCTGACACAAGCAAGGTCTAGCAAAAGGGGACTCAAGACTTCAGGGGTAAGGGACAAGTCTGATGTTGAGGAGTGGGTTCAGAAAAGGAGAGATAGATCCAGGAAGGTAAGGAAGAGGGAATACACATGTCTACCACTTACTCACACACATCTTCTCCAAATGGTCCTTTTGACTCAAAGCATTTGTAAACAAAGTTCAGGATGCTGTCCCTGGGAATAGACCTTCTGGAGTACAGGGCAGTGGAGGGCTCTGGATGTTCCCAACTTTATTGTCTTGTCAATACCTAAATGAAGATGTTCTTAAAAATCTGACAGTGCTTTCCTTTCCACTTGATTCTGACACTCACCTATGCCAGAGATCTTAGGTGCATTAGGTAACACTAAGTCATGCTTACACTTACATAGAAGCTATGATACGCCAGGCAAGTGGCACAGATTAATTTCCTTGGCCTTTGCATCAAATGCTGTGACCAGGAAGAAAATGAGGTTTAGAAAACTTGGCATCTTAATTGCCTCACCCCAGTGCAAGGCTATTGCTTCCATTCTCCATGGAATTCAACCCAGCAGCAGAGCAATTTTTAAGCTGTAAATCATACTGTGTTATTTCTAGTTGAAAGCTTTCAATAAGTTTCTCAAAAAACATCTGTCCACTCTCACCATGAAGGTAGTGTGAGAAGACCCAACTGGCTCTTCCAGCCTATGCCAGTGGCTCGGTCCTGGACCAATGGGGTCCTTGAGCCCTATTCTGCTATCTGCTCCTGGAACATACCAAGCTCTTCCCCACTTCTCTTCAAGCTCCTTTGACTGCTAATCTTGCCACCTGCAATGACTCACCCAGCTCATTGCACAGGAAGCTTCTGCCTCTCCCTCTATGGAGGCTCAAGTGTAACCTCCATAAGCTTTATGAACTGGCTCATGGGATGGCTCCCCATTTAGTCCACATCACAGCCTTTGGTCAAACTCTTTCTTCGAACTTTGCACACATTTTATGACTATTTGCCTATTTCCCTTGTTAACATGCTGAAATCCTATATTTCTTTAATTATCTCTCTCTCTCTCTCCCTCTGTCTCCCTCTCCCTCCCTCCCTCCCTCTTCTCTCCCTTCCTCCTTTCCTTCCTCCCTCTTCTCTCCCTCCCTCTCTTTTTCTCTCTCCCCCTCCATAGATATGTTCCATGAAGGCAAAATCATAACCTCCAGATTGATCATGGGGTTCTGAAGTCCCAGAACAGTGTCTGCTGTAATGTCTATTCTGCAAGAACCTCTAAAAGATGAATGGGGTGAAATATCCACACTCATGGCCCCTTGTGCAGTGGAACCTGCACTGGTCCTGCTCCAGAGCTCATCCCTGAATCCCTGCAGAGAGCCCTCTGCACACACACACACACACACACACACACACACACACGCACAGAGAGAGAGAGAAAGAGAGGAAATACAGACCCCCTTATTCTTTTGCCTTTTAATGTGTGAATGTGCCAGCACTGGGGAACACACCTCACATTGTTAACCATACCGTTTCATTCATTTTGTTGTTGACTGTCTCTTTTGCAGTGGGCCCTCACTGATGAGTGGCAGCTTACCATACAAGGTGTTCACCATCCTGTCCACACCCATAGACACATTCACATGTTTCACACCCACCCATCTTGTCCCTTGACCTCTTTCCAGGACCAGGTCACAAACTACTCCTCATGATTATGTGTCTATCCTTGCTTTGGGCCGCCATTCTCTCCACACACAATGCATGATCAGGTATAACTCCAGAGTCAGCTCATTTGGAGCAATTTCCTTCTCCACTGTCTCAGGGTTTATCTGAGTTGGGCTATATTAAAACATGATTATAGAGTCACATTTTGGTTCACACTGACATTTTTAGCTAATCCACCCAGAACCATGCTCCACATGTTTTCTCCTCCTATCGGTTAATCACCTACATAACACCAGGCATGAGCTGAGGAAAAGTTGCGTATAACATGGGGATCAATCCCTGTATATACAGCCTAGCTGTATTCCTTGTCCCTCCCCTAAAACACTCCAGAATAGGGGTGCCACATTGCTAGGTGCACCTACACTTAAGAATTCAACTTTGTGATATACAGTTGGGGCCACTGGTCCCTTGACATGCTGTAACTAAACACCCATTTCTTAAATGAACCAGGAGTCACACTGATTTCCACAGTGGTTTTACCAGTCTCAGCACTCAACTGCCTTGAAATTTCTTCAACCAGGTTAATTAGTTCACTGCCCTTAATTTCAGTCTCATCCAAACTCTCTGGACACAAGCAAAATGCAGACAAATTTTCTGCTAAGGTATAATACACATCATGTGGAGTCCACAAGATGCCTCCATGACCAAGGACAACTGAAGAAATTTTCTTTCAGGACACGAACCCTCAAGTCAAGAAAAGCTTAAAGTAAATTATTTCAAGTACGGAAAGAAAACCATTTTCAACCCATATTGATGTACCCTGCAAAACTATCTTTCAAAATTGATGAAGAAATATGATACTCCCCTGACAAGGTATAACTGAAGAAATTCATGACCACCAAGCCTGGCTCTGGAAGGGAAGATGGTATGCTGGTCAGTCTCCAGATACTTGTCATGCTGGTCTCCTGATATGAACTTGGCTGTTCTCATCACTAGAGAAGCTCAACACCTACTTGTCACTAAAGATGGCTGTGGTATTTTTTGAGTGGCACTCTGGTTCTTACTTTGAGGATTACTTCTTGGCTCCAATTCAGATTCATCAGCCTACTGGCACAGATCCTTCATCCTGCTGGCACAGACTTTCTGGCACCACTGACCTTTGGGTCTTCTCAGCACAGGTCCATGAAGCAGACTTGCATGAGACATTGTAATGGGCTTTAGGTCTTCAACTAAATGAATGCAAGACATCACCATGGAATTGAGGGTCTTAGTTGGATTCTTTGGGTCTTTAGTGTGTGGACAGATTTCCTGACATTTTTGTGTTTCACTCTTTGGGTGACTATTATAAATAATTCTATAAATTATGTGTCCTGTATTGAATAGGTTTCCTTGCAAGCCCTGATTACAACAGTGCCCAAGGACTTCCATTACGTACTTCTTTCACAAAAGAGGGGGATTCACTGCTCTTCATCTGGTTCTCCTGCCCAGCGTATGTCTCTGAACACAAGAACTGATGTGCCCAAAATCCTAGGTCCCTTTGACA
>RJWM01010935.1:0-61643 GCA_004363535.1 Dasyprocta punctata
AAAAAGAAAAGAAAAGAAAAAATATTTTGAATTTGGTTTATCTTCAAAATTGACTGGTGTCAAGACTCTGCACTTGATGCAGTTTTCTTCTCATGCATATCCAAAAATCAGGTTGCATCATATGGTAAAAAAAATGATGATGCTTGAATTGCATTGTAATGATAGTTCACTTTAGAGAGGTACAAAAATCCTAAATTATTAGTAAAATATGGTTCTTTGGTGACACTGGCTTTATTCAGTCTGTTTTTTTACCAAAACAATTGTTCACTTAAAGAATTTCCTTTTGCTTAATATATTTCTTCTTTTGCAGGAGTTCATTTTATCTGAAGACTATAACAAGATGACTCCTGTGAAAAACTATCAAGGTAAGGAGTGAGAGGAGGATTTCTATTACTCAGACTTTAAAATATTTTTTGATAGACCAGATGTGGTGGTGCACACCTGTAATACCAGCACTTGGGAGGTTGAGGCAAAAGGATCGCCATTAGTTTGAGGTCAACCTGGTTTACACAGCAAGACCTTGTCTCAAAAAACCAAAATAAATAAATACATAAATAAATAAAACCAAACAAAAAATTTCTTCATGGTATTCATGCCACAAGAGAATACTTACTTTACATACTCAGGGGAACAAAGCAGAGCCACATTTGAAGTCAGTATAATTCCAATTTGTGAATTAAGTTGCCAAGGCCTGAGAAATTTGGGTGACTTGCTTATGGTCCTACAGCTGGTCATGTGCAGTGCAGAGTCAGACCACATTAATGTGACTCCCAGGCTGCAATCTTTGTCTTTTGACCCCACGCTCCTGATGGTTGGCAACACAACAGACTCAGGAAGTCGGGCCACCCAGTGCTGCTTTGCATGGGGCTCATTTCATATTTGGCTAAGTACCCAAGAGTATGCCTATTGTTGAGGAAAAAGAATTACAGTTTTTATTGTGTTTTCAACATTTGCATGTTACCTGTATTCATAGTGTAGATCCGGAGCAGTGTCTGGAAAGTTTTTCTTTATCCAAGCTGACATGTCATGGAATCAGAACATTAGACTTTTAAGACCCAGAAGTCAGCCTGACATGGTGCCACACACCTGTAATCCTAGCTGTTTGGAAGGCTAAGACAGGAGGATTGCAATTTTGAGGTCAGTCTTGTCAACTTAGTGAGGCTGTTTCTCAAAATAAAATTTAAAAAGGGGCTGGTTGTGACTCAGTGGTAGCCCAATGCCACAAGGAAAGGAGAAGGAGACCTAGAAGTCATTTCATCTAGATCTGTTGACTTCATTTATCGTGTGCAAGTATCCAGCATCTGCTTTAATACCTCTGGAAATACAGCAAGTAATTCTGATTTTGGAAAACTCTAAGAATTAAGTTTTTATTTTAAAAAGTTTAGAACTAAAATTTATTCCTTACAATATTTCAAAAAAATATTTTTACATGTCACTCATCAAATAGTTATCGAGTACCCAGTGTGTTGCAGTAACTTGAGATTATAATAGTGAAGAAAACATGAATGCAGTTTATAATTATGTGGAGGACACAGGCAGGTAAACAGTTCCTTAAACTGCTGTAGGATAAGTAGTAGAATGTTCCCCTCTTGGTTCTTTGCTCAACCTGTTAAAGCTGCAAAAACTAAATGCAATCTCTGTTCACATGACAGGCTTTCAATTATTTTAAAACAGCCATGAAGGTTCTCATTCCTGTCTTTACTTCTCCTTGTTTAGTCTTTTTTTCCTTTTCCTTTTTCAGTCTAAACATTTTATATGTGGACTCCTGCTTTTCATGACCTGAGCTTTAGTTCCTTAAAGATATTTTAATTGTCTTGGTAACAGATTTGGGGTATCATACTGTACCTTTATGACTACTTAAAAATATGACATGGTATGGCATGTAGTTCCTAATGATCATCGCTTCCCAATATCCACACTCCACATTGAGTGTAAGCTGGACCTACAATTTGACAAGTGATAATGATAACTCAGGATTAGGTTTCAGAGGACTGGGCATCCTCCTTGCTTGCCCTCTTCTGCCCTCTCTTGCTTTCTGGCAGGAGGCAGCTGCCGTGTTGTGAGCTGCCTGCTGGAGAAGCCTCTGTGCCGAGGAATTGAAGAAAGGGTCAACAGCATTGAAAACTGATGCCTGCAGTCTGACAGCCACTGAATAACTGACCCAGTCCTCAGCTGTGTAAGAAAGCTTGGGAACCGACCTTCCTTCTGCTAAGCTTTCAGATGAGACCACAGTTCCTCCCCACACCTCAGATTCATCTTGGGACAGAACCTTATGCAGAGGTATCCAGCCTTGCTGCACCAAGGTTTCTGACCCACAGAAACTGGCATGTTTTGTTTGCCCACTAAGTTTTTTAAGTTTTGCCCACTTAGTAACTTGTTACACAGCAATAGATAACTAATACATACAGGTAATCAGATAAGCACAGAATTCCTGTCCTTTCCTCTTCTGGGCACTGTTCTTGTAACACAGAGGGTGGACTTCCTGGCAGCCGCTTTATACTATGGGCTCCTGTGGAATAGTCAACTCTTCAACAGTTCTCACTTGAGTTGTTTTTAAACTGTATCCCATACTTAAGTTTTTGAGTCAGGATTTTACTATGCAGTTCAGGCTGGCCTTGAACTCACTTTGCAGCCCAGGCAGGCCTTGAACTCACAGTGATCCTCCTTCTTCAGCCTCCCGAGTGCTGGGATTAACAGGCTTGGGCCACCACGTCTCTCATTCCATACTTTTGAAGGTGTATTTTATTTTTTATTTTTAGTGTAAATGCTGGAGTTTTCAGTCATTATTAATCTTCTCATTTTCTTTAGCCTGTCAGGATGTTTTATATTGCCAGTAGTTATTAAATATATTCATTCTTACTTTATTTTATGTTTTCCCTAAATGGATACAACCTAAAATATGCTATTGCCTATGTGTTTGTTAAAAGTAATGATCAATCTCACAAATACACGTATGATGTGTGTGTCATTAGAAACCTCTCTTCATATGCCATTAATTTGGGGATTTTTTAATATACCTCATATATTTCTGTTGTATCTACAAGGGGATTACAAAATTTGGTACCTAGACTATTGTGAAAACCCTTTCTTCACAAACATCTAGAGGTAATCATAAAATGGCAGGCTTTTTGTTCTGTTGTTCTTTTTCATACAATGCTAAGCTCAAGTGAGAAACAAAAGGAAATTTCCTATGTACCAGAGCAAAGAGAATTAAATCTCAAAGTGATGTACATATGAACTGACACTGCAACTATCTTGGGAGGTAGAGGCACTAATAGCTGGGTGCTTGTGTAAGAATATGCACTTGAGGACTAGAGGTAAGGCCTGTGGCCTGAGTGAGATGGAAAATGAGAAGTGAGATTTCCATATAAAGCCTGTAAAGAACTATATCCCCACAAAGGAGAGGTCAAAACTCTCCACTCATTGGCCCAGAAGGACAATAGGAAAATTGATTCTTGATGCCAATTCTGGATAAAAGGAAAAAGTCACGAAGAACCAATACCTCAACTGAAAACTTTTTTAATACTAATTTAAGTAAATTATGTAGTACTAGAAGTTCTGTGTTTAAAAAAATGACATCAAATTAATTCTTGATCAGCATTATCCCAGGGTTACCTGCTAGAAATAAATGCAACATCTCTCCTTAGTAAGACAAATTGCACAAAGGCCTTTAACAAAATCAAGGACTGTTAAGCTGGGGCTAGAGCTTATTGACAGAACTTTTACCTAGGAAGTACAAGGTCCTGGGTTCAATCCCCCATACCACAAAAAACAAATAAAAAGGACTGCTTAAGAGGAATTCAAAATTTTTTAAAATGCAGAAATAACAAAGTATTGAGCCACCAGAGTGTATTAGGAGATACCACAAACAGAAAGATTAGAATGCCAAGAATCTTCAATAATCTGAAAGAAACTACAACATAATGTTTTACGCAATTAAAGAAATCAAAGAAGGTATAGCAGACAGGAGAAAAAAAACTCAATAAAGTAGTAAGATTTTTAACAAATCAAATAGAACTTTTATGTATGAAAAATGTCATTGAAATCTGTCTGTCACTTTCTCTTCACTGAGATGTGATACCTGATACCTACAATTTAAAGGATGAGAAGTTCGTCTCATATTTGCAGCCCATGATTGGCCAGCTCCACAGCAGAGCAGCATGGCAGAAGGGCAGAGTGAAAGGAAATCTGTTCACATCATGGCAGCCAGAAAACAATAGAAAAGCAGAGAGCCAAGAAGGGAGACACACCCTTCCCTTCCAGACCCTGTTTCCAGTGACCTGCCTCTCCCAGCCAGATCCTATCTCCTAACAACAAGTTGGCTATATTGCCCCCATGATTCAGTTTCCAAAACCCCACCTATAAGCACATGAGGCTCTTGGGGAACATTCTTTTTTTTTTTTTTTTTTTTTTTTTAAAGTAGTACATGTTTGCAGTGCATAATGATTCATCCTGGGAAATTGGTACATGTGCATAACACACCTTAATTCTTTTTGTATCTTTTTCCCCTCATTTCCCTCCCTCCTCCCTCTGTCTCTTGGTGGGAGATATTCTTCACCTAAAGCATAACAAAATAAAAAAATCAGTGGGTCGATTAAGTAGGCTAGACACAGAGTTAATTACTGCAGTTGTAGATGGATTTCATGTCAGTGGAACACTTTAAAAGACTGAGAGAGGGAAAAAAAAAAAAGCCCTGCCAACACAGAATTCTTTATCCAGAGAAATTTATCTTCAAAAAGTGGAAGTAAAATAAAAGCTCTTTCAGATTTTTTAAAAAAAATACCTGAAAGAATTCCTCATCTATACACCTGCACTAATAGAAATGTTAAACAAAATCCTTCAGGAAGAAAGTGATTTCAAAAGAAAATATGCATCTTTCAAGAGAATGAAGAGTATCAAAAAGAGTGACTGTAAGGTTTTTTTATTATTATCATTATTATAACAGCATAAAAGAAAGAGGTAAGGAGAAATGCAATCATACTGTTATAAGGTTCTTATGCTATATGTGAAATGTTATATCACTTAAGGAAGTAATTTAAAGACATACACTGTTAACCTTAAAACAACTATTAAAGAAAACATCAAAATATTACAGTTAATAAGCCAACTAAGAAGCTAGAGTAAAAATCACAAAATAATTCACATCATTAAAAAAACAGAAGAGAGAAAAAGAATAGATAAAAAATAGAAAACAAATAGCAAGATGATAGATGTAAACTTAAGTGTCACTAACACATTAATTATAAATGGTCTAAAACCAAATAAAAGACAGAGACTATTGGACTGAGGGGAAAAATCAAGACCTAAATATACCCTGCCCACAAGAAACTTATTTTAAAGATATGAATACAGTTGATCAGAAGTAAAAAGATGGTAGGATATTGATATGTCATTAGAACACAAATCAAAATAAAACTTGAGTAGTTTTATTAACATCAAAGCAGATTTAAAAGCAAAGAGTGTTACCAAAGATAAAGATTGTTTCACAATGATAAAGGCCCACTCAGTACTGCTATTGGAAAGGAAGAAAGATCAAAAGATACTTTAGTGATCTCAATTTCTACCTTAAAAAAACTAGAGAAGGCAAATAAATGAAACCTAATCTAAGAAAAAAAAATAAAGATTATAGCAATATTTTATGAAATAGAAGACAGAAAATATAGAAAAGTAAATGAGACTAAAAGCTCATTTTAGAAGTTTTTTTTAGAAGATTAATGAAGTAGTAAACTTTTAGCCACACTTAATGGGAAAAAAAAAGATGCATATTACTAAGTCAGGAATAAGCCAATTGATGTCACTATACACGCTACATATATTTAAAGAATTATAAGGAATATTATGAACAATTTCATGCCAATAAATATGATGAAATGATCAGCCCTTTCAAAGACATAAGCTCTAACAAGTCACTCAGGAGGAAATAGGTAATCCTGATAGATCTGCATATATTAAAGAAGTTGAAGCCTTCTCACAAAGAAATCTTCAGGTTCAGAAAGCTTTCTGGTGAATCCTATGGAACATTCAAGAAGAAACAGTACCAACTCTATGAAGTTCTTTTAGAACTGGAACAAGGGACTTTCCAACCCATTCTTTGAAATCAGCATTTCATGATATGTACTAATATTATATAGAAATAATACAAAAAAGTATATGCCACCATTCCTCATGAAAATGTGAAAATTTGAACAGAGTTTCAGTAAATCAAATCCGGCGATACATGAAAAAGATAATACATTATGATTAAATGCGGTTCATCCCAGAAATGCAGTGTTGGGTTAACATTGAAAAATTAATTAGTGGTGCATTCTCAAGATAAATGAAAATATCCTCAATGAGTATTTGTATACTAATATTTACAGCAGCATTATTCATAGTACCCACAAGTTGGAAACAATTTAAATGTCCTTTGACAGACGATAAACAAAATGAGGTATATATATATACAATGGAATATTATTCTGCGTTAAAGAAGAAAGAAATTCAGACACATTCTACAATATGGATAAATTTGAAGATTAAGTGCGCTAATCACAAAGTAGCTAATCACAAAAGGATAAGTTCTGAACAAGGATTACATGTATGTAAGGTATAGTTAAGTTCTTAGAAACAAAAATAGAATGGTGACTGCCCAAGAGCTGGAAAAAAAGGAAAATTGGGAATTAGCATTTAATGGGTTCAGAATTTGTGTTTGGAAAGATGTGAAAATTCTCGAGGGTTGATAGTGGTGATTGTTACCCGATAGTATGAATATCCTTAATGCCGTAGTATTGTACTTTATACTTAAAAATAGTTAAAATGTGAATCTTATGTATATTTTATCATATTAGAATTTTTTTAAAAGAGATTGCATATGTAAATTTTGCTTAGTTCAGTACCTAAAACATAGTTGGAGGGTTCAATAAATATTAATTCTTCTAATAATATTAATTCCCTCATTCCATTCTAAATGGTTCAGGAAGCATTAATTTCTTAAAAATAAACCAGTGTTGACAAGAAACTAGAGAAACTAGAACTTTCATACACTGATGATGAGAATGTAAAATGGTGGTCACTTTGAAGAAGTTTGTCAGTTCCTCAGAGTTAAAACATACTTCATTTGTGACACAACATTTCTACTCCTGATAATATACCGAAGGGAATTAAAAGTATCTACTTACACAAAAGCTGTTCCACATTCTTAGTAACATTATTCAGAATAACCAAGAATATATTTACCCCCTTATTTGTCCATAAAAAAAGCAATGAAGTTCTAATACTTGCTTCAGCATGGATTAATCTTGAAAACATGCTGAAATGAAAAAAGCCAGACAAAAAAGACCACATATCATGATTGCATTTATATGAAATGTCAAAAATAGGAGAATCCTTGGATGATGACTAAGGATGGGGAAGGAAGAATTGGGGATATAGGCTGTCATTTTAAGGTGATGGAAATGTTATGGAAATCGATGGTAATGATGACTATAGAACATTGTAAATACTTCAAGCCACTGAATTACATACTGTAAAATTATTAAAGTGGTGAATTTTGTGTTATGTGGATTTTATCTCAGAAAAAGAAATTAGTGATGCCAAAACCAAAGATGTTACAAGAAAGGAAAACTATAGACCAATGTCTCTCATAAAAATGGTTACAAAGTCCTCAAAAAAAAAAAAAAATAGCAAACCAAATCCAACAATGTGCAAAAAGAATTACACAGCATGACCAGACCAGATTTATTCCAGTTATATAGCATGTATCAACATTCAAAATTAGCAGGCTCATGCTTACTAGAGACAGATTTAATACAAGACATACAAATACATAAGAATTTTAATGGCTGCCCACAGAGTAGAAGAGTGCAAAAGGTCTGTCTGTGTGCTAGAAATCCAAAGAATCCAAAGGCCTGGAGCTCACTGTACTGTCCCATGCGAGTCCCTGTTGGGAGCCGGAAGGATCTGCAATGGAAGACTGAAGAGTCTGCACTGGAAGCCAAGAGGTGATGTCCAAGGTGAAGCCTGGAGCTCCTCCAAAGAAACAGCAGCAAGCCTTCTTTTTTTTCTCATTTCCCTTTTATACCATTCTGGAGACAATCCTCCCGAGGGTGGGTCTGCCACACCCAACAAAACTGTGCTGAGACAGAATAGTGGAGCATTTCTTACTCAAGTTGACGCAATCAGTTAACTATCACAAAAGCTAAGGAAGAAAATTCGTGTATCCATCAATGAAGAAAAAACATTTGATAAAATACAGTATATAACAAAAACTCAGCAAACAAGGAACAGAGAGAAACTTCTTAGTTTGATTTAAAAAAAAAAAATCATTTACAAAGTCCTGTAGTTGAGCTGAGTGTGATGCTGCACACCTGTAATCCCAGCACTCAGGAGGCTAAAGCAGGAGGATTGCTGTGAGTTCGAGGCCAACCTGAACTACAAAGTGAGACCCTGTCTCAAAAAAAAATTGTATATCTGACATAATACTTCATGGCAAGGCAAAAATGCTTCGCACCTAAGATCAGAATCAAGGAAGGCAATGATTTCCCTCTTCTGCACTCACATTCAGGAAAACAGATGTCAAGCCCATGTTTTATGAATTTCTGAAGCTTTATTTTTGAAGGTTTTTTTTTTTTAAATAAAAGAATTCTGTCACTTTAGAAGAAGTTGTGCTTTGAGTATTTGAATCTGGTTCTCCGACCTCCAGTAGTCATGGACATCCTGACAATGAGAAAGAGAATCAGCTTTGCAACAAAGGGACTCGAGTCGTGATTCTCCCTTTGACACTCCTTCCCTTTGTAGCTCCAAGCAAGCCCCTTAACATTTCTAGCCATTATCTCTTCTGCCACATGAATGCCGCTCTGAGGGCTAAGCCTTTTTATCTTCCAGGGTTGTTGTCATCTCCTTGGACTTAGGAAGTGACAGATCAAAGGCCAAAAGTCCCATTAGGAGAAAGAGTGAGATGCTAGGTGCCACTTTCTACTTGAAATAGTCTTGGATGCACTTGGACCCTTAGAGAGTTCACTTTTGTTACATTGCCGATGGCACTTGAACATGTGTTACACACATGTGAAAAGATCTAAAGAAGTTTGTCCAAAATGTCACATCTTTTAAAGACTACATTTTGATCATGATGATGACCAGTGCCTTGAAAGGCATGTTGTGGAAAAGTCATAATATTATCGCATCCTTATCCCCTTATATTCACCACGCTTCAAATACTAGATTTTAAAACCTGAGGCATTTGTTTAAATGTCTTGTCCTGTGAGTTTTCACTATGGTCCTGACTATATTGTGTGGCAGCTGGTATAAAAAGACAGCTTGCTAAAGTTGGATTTGCTGTAAAATCACGACTCACCCACTTTTCAGGGTCATTACAGTTGAGAGGGTACATTTAAGTACCTGGTACTTGTTAGACACTCAGAAATTGGCAGATGGCATTATTGTCAATGTGGCTGCATTTATCCCTCTAGATGCTGAACCTTCTAGAGTTTTCAGTGATAATAAGCAGCCAGCTGTGGCTTACATGCCATCAGTTCACCACCACTACTCTGTGCTAACTCTGCTTGGTGATCAAAATAGGAAACCTTGGTGATCCAGATGTCTTCTCTGCCATTTTTCCATACTCATGAGTGTGCCTGTGCTCCACCCGACTGCGACCCAAGTGGAAGAATGTCAGTCTGTGCTTATTCCAGGCAGCTCCGTTCAGTGACACAGACCCCATCACCTCACTGCCTAGGACTGTGTCATAATTAGAAAGCAAATATTCTCTTAGCTGATTTCATTTGGTAGAAATATGGGACCATAGCCGAATTACTTACCTTCGTTGTGCCTTACTTTGCCTATACAAAAATAGCCAGATAAGCTCGAGGGCATACTCTCTTCAAACTCTGAAATTGTGTAATTCAAGAACTCTTGTATACGAACAACTCTAGGAAATGTGCTTTCATTATATAAGTAATGAAACACAAGGTATACATTATGTACTATGTACCTTGACACAAGGAATATTTTATTCTCTTTTCATCACTGTGTTCTCCTTTCTAAGCGTTTGATTTCTAACAGCTGTCCATCTAGAATTTTGTTAGGAGTTTATAAAACAGACTTCACCAAAAGAACGATATGAGCTTAGCCAGGTGTGGTGGTGCACGCCTTTAGTCCCAGCACTTGGGAGGCTGAGGTAGGAGGAGCTTTGTGAGTTCAAGGCTGGTTTGGGCTACAACGTGAGCGCAAGACCAGTCTGAGCTACATAGTGCCACCCTGTCTCAAAAAACTAGGGCCAGGAGTTTGGCTCAGTGGCTTAAGCGCCCATCTGGCAGGCGCGAAGTTGTGAGTTTGATCCCCAGTGCCACAAAAAAAAAAAAAGAACCATATGCCCTTTACCTTGTTTGGAAATATGTAAAAAACTGACCATAGTGACTGTATTACAAATGTCATTCCTAATGGGTTTTGGGGTCACACTGGGTCTGGTACTCTAGTGCCCTGGCATGTTGAGGGAGGTTGCCCAGACCCTTGAGTAGGTGTTCTGTCAGGCAGTAATTCTTGGATTGGCACAAGTAGGAAGAATTGGGAAGAGATAGATCTTAAAAAAAAAAATTATATATATATATAAACTCCGGCTCAACCGTCTGCATGGGTAAATGCCCACCCATGATGAGAGCCAGTGTTCTGTCCTGTCCCTAACAGCCTACGCTGTCATCCTTCCCAGGGCAGAATAACAGGCGCAAACATGTGTTTAGGCCATACTGTCCAACCTCTCTGAGGATGCTCACTTTATCGATTGTCTTTCTGCCTCTTGGTTTTCAGCGCATCAGAGCAGAGTGACGATGATCCTGTTTGTTCTGGAGCTGGAGTGGGTGCTGAGCACAGGACAGGACAAGCAGTTCGCCTGGCACTGCTCTGAGAGTGGGCAGCGTCTGGGAGGCTATCGCACCAGTGCCGTGGCCTCAGGCCTGCAGTATCCTTTGCTGGACAGAATTCAGTGGTGGGAAATTAGCTGTTGACTTCCTTAATTCATGAAAAATTTGGGATATGTGCAACTTGAAATGTTTTTATTATATATGCTGACTTTCCCTGTATGATTAAGATGTTCATAGACTATTCTAATGTCCAAGTCCTCAAGGATCCCCATGTAAGTTGAGTGAAGTGAAATAACTGTACCTTCAATAATAGACCCTGCTGAGCAGGTTGTGGGACTACTGATCTTTAGACAGAACGTAGCCCAGATTTGTGAGCCTCAGCTGTCAGGAAGAATTGTTGTACCATCACCAAAACACAACCTTTGATTTTTGTACACAAGTAATTTACAAATAGATGGTAAGGTTAAAACATCCACTGGTACCTGGGAAAAGAACCAACAAAGTACTATTCACTTTTTAAAAAATTATTGAGAGGTTACCATGCCAGGACCAAAGTGGGTCAGTTGGTATCTGCCTGGTAATGTTCAAGCTTTGTTTCAGGCATGAGACTTTCCCAGGATATGTAAAGTGATAGTCTTAGATCCCATGTTGCCAGGTCCTTGTGCTCAAGGTGAACCTCTGCTAAACGCTGGATGATCCTCACTTCTGCCCAGCTGGGCTCCCACAAGCACAGTGTCATCTTGTATGTAGCATATGTCCTGATGGTCCTATTGCAAGGAAAAAAGCACCCTGGCATTCTTAGTTTTAAAAACTAGAATCTGCAGCTTTTGATACTTGAGAAAGTAGGTAGAAACAGATCACTTGTCAGCAAATACAGGAAAAAGTAGTAAGTCCTGATACTAACTTTCATCTCTGTATTTATAAAGTGCCTAGTTAGTCAACAATTTGCAGTTTCTCTGCACATGTGTGACAGTAGGAATATCTGTGTGTATGTGTATTGGCTAATGTTGCTCTTATTTTTCTCACTGGGAGGACAAAATAAAGAAACTAATAATGACCATTTAGAAAGTTGTAAACGTGGCAAGTTACCAAGAAGGTCAGAGGCAAGGATGACAAGGAATGGAAGGGGGCTTAAACTCCAGACTTTACTTTCTGAAAGCCAGTTCGGATGAGCATACTTCTTGAATTAAAATGCATGCATTCTCTTCCCAACAGATTAATGATTTCTTACAGTGTTAGAGCTAGAAGAGCCCTTAGTCCTTCCCTCTGTCTTCATCTATTCAAGTTGCATTAATGAATTACCATAGACTCAGTGGCTTATATACAACAGAAATTTATTTCTGATGGTTCTGGAGGCTGGGAATTCTAAGATCAAGGCCCCAACAGATTCCACATCTGGTGAGAGCCTGCTTCCTGGTTTGAGGATGAATGTCATCTCAGTGTCCTCACATAGTGGAAGGGGCAGGGGAGCTCTGGGAGGTGTCTTCCAAGGGCACTAACTTTATCTTGAGGACGCCACCCTCATGACTTCCCAAACATAACACTTCACTTTGGGAATCGGGTTTCAACATAAGAAATAAAGAGGGCATAAACAGTCAGTCTTCCTTACCCCCACCCCCACACAAGCCATTGCTATAGGTGGTGATAGATGTGTTCACTAATTTGACTACAATAATCATTCCACAGTCTATACATATATCAAATCATCATGTTATATACCTTGAATATATACAATCTTTACTTGTCAATTAAATTTTTCTTTCAAAAATTCAGTTTATAAAAACCTCATTTTTCCGTTGAGACAGCTGAAGCCCAGAAACAGTCCCTTACCTTCTCTGAGGTCACCCAGATAGGCAGGAAGATCCCCACCAGAACCCAAGTCTTCTCCCCACTGTGCTGCACTGCCTCGTGGAGAACAGGCTCATGGTACCCGTGTCATTTACTCTGACACCAGCTTCTGTGTACCAGCCAAACTTACTGATGTGTCTTCTCTTCATCTTCTGAGGCACTTAGCCAAGCTAGGGAGTACAGAAAAAAATAGTAATTTTGCCCTCAAGAAGTTAACTTTTTAATCTGAAAATGATGAACAAAAACTAAAGACACAGGGTTAAACTTGTCTTTGATTGTCATAGTCTCTAGTGTAAGATTATAGGCATCAGTTCCAAACGTCATCCTCATTTTGTGACTATTTCTTTTGGCCATGCTATGTGATTTCCCAAGCAGAAAATTATATTACTGCTATAAGAAACCTCTGTGTGTGTGTGTGTGTGTGTGTGTGTGTGTGTGTGTCTAGGCTTCTGTTCCCAGGCTGAATGACTATCCATCCCCTTTTGCTGTGGAGACAGAAGGAACTGCATCCTTATAGACAGGCAATTGCACATTTCCCTGACCCCACCAACTCTGCCTTGCTGACTCTGCTTTTGGCACCACCATGCCAGTCCTTGTTCCTGAGTATTTTTCTAGTGTTAAACCTTGATGGCATGGATATCTCTGTGCTTTCACCAGAGGGTCTTAGCCAAGAACCATGTGGCTTTTCCAAGGGGCTTTTCTGGGAGTCTGCTGATAGATTGTTAATAGGAAAACTACTACAGTATTAGGATTCACCTATAGATACCATTTTTAAACATGTTCATCTGCAGGAGCCCCCATACATGTATACCCTTTCTCTTCTTCCTACCACCGTGTACTCTTCCAGAGTTTTTTAATTGATGAAAAGAGGAGAAAAGTTTGATGACACAATGGAAATTGTTCATATTTATATCATTACCTCTATTTATCTTCATGGTGGACAGCTAGCAGTATAAGAGTCTTCCACAATAAACTAATTCTGTTTCATCTCCAGGTCATCCATTCATCCATGCGAAAGAGTAAATCAGATTAAAGTCGGCCTTTTTTCTCTTCTTTCAGGCCTCTTAGTGGAGAAGTAAATATGCAGTAAAAGTAACTGAGATTCAAACAAAGATATGAAGGAAGACAAACAGATCAACCAGTTCACAATTAAAATTATCAACTTCTGAATATCCTCAAATTATTTGGTTATTTGACTGCAGAGCTTAAGCCTCAAGTATCATATGACCCATAACAATAACAATAATAAAAGAAAGAGAGGAAAAGGGAGAAAATGTCTCATATCTGAAGTCCCTCAGAATTCATGAAATGCTTTTACATGCATTACTTCATTTACTATCAAAAGAGTAAGATGCAGTAAAAATGAAATAACCTAATTTTCAATTCACTATATAATAACCAGAACTCATTGAGGCTCAGAAAGACTTAGCAAGATTGAATGACTTGGATTGAAGCCACAAGGCAAACCTGGCAAAACTAAGATTAGAATTTGAGTATTATAATTTTTTTAGTCCTATGCACAACTAGATTGGTGGTATTTCCCAAAGATCCCATGGCAAGTAGGTAGTAGAAAATAGACTACTTCACTTGCTGTAGTTTCCAAAAGTAAATTTCTTATCCATTGGTTAATATCTTTTCAGTTATCCATGTTTTGATCATTTTTTTATGTTTCCACAAAAATAATTCAAATACTCTTTAATTTTAGGATTTTTCTTCGAAATGAGGTATTTCCAAAATGTCATCCTATATTGTAAAATATCTTTCTACCAAATGTAGTCACTTAGATTTATTTCTAGTCTGGTAAAGAGTTCTGAAAGGCTATTGAAATTATATCAGTTTCTTCATATCATATTTAATGTCAATCACTCTGGCCTTGAGACTTTACTGCCATTTTATTTCAACCCTCTTCTAACTAGCTTTTGTTGAATTCATATTTTTAGAGGACACTGTAATTTACTTGCAATGTTTAAAAAATTTTCGAGTCGCAGATTGAATGTGTTTTTTTTGTCTTTGTTCTTATAATTAATCAAGATAAATTTAAGGTGATTTCTTTCCTTATAAATTTTACTATTACTCTACATATGTCTGATAACTTGTTAGAATATAACATTTTATGTCTTATTCTATGATTTGTTTTAATGTTTTATTATGAAAAATTTCAGAAAATACACCAAACTGGAGAAAATACTATAAAAGATGCTCATATTCACATCTACTGTTGTTTTCTCTATTCCTTGTTAGAGCATTTTAAAGCAAAGTCCATACCTTAATGTGTTTCCTCCTTACACACCTCATTGTGCTCCTCTAAAATATATCCATCGTTTTTCAGTAACCACAGTGCTAGTATTACACATAGAAATTAGTAATCATTCAGTATTGTTGAATACTCAATCCACTTTCAGATTTTGCTGTTGTTTTGCAAGTGGCTTTTTGCAGTGAATTTGTTTAAAACTGTGTGTAGACAAGATCCATACTAATATAGTTGTACTTTGTTGAACTCCACCTATTTATCTGTTCCTTGATGGGCAGCCATTTTTGTTTGATCTTCAGTGCTTCCTTTTCTAAATATTAGTGCATACACACACATACACTCACACACACTTCCCTTTATTACACAAAGGAGCCCAGCTTATAAATTCTCACGATTGTTTGCTTTCCCATGTGCACACACTTAATAATCTGTCTTGAAATAACTTCCTGTTGATGACAAAAATCTTCTTTTTCAATTGCATACTGTTCTGTTGTGTTGGTGTAGCAAAATCAACTCAGTAAGTTCCCTACTGATGGACTCATGGTCTATTTTCAAACTTTAGCTATTAAAACAGTACACCTTGGGCATGTGCTATGTTACAGTTCTCTGGTATTTCTCTGGAATAGATCTCTAGAAATAGGATTATTAGTACATGCTGTCAGCCAAAAATGTCCATTGGAGACTCAGTACATAGAGTTTTCATGGGAGCTGGTCATGTAGACAGCTTCTACTGGCATTGTACAAAATCCTAGACTCCCCAAAAGGAAGCAGGTATTCAGCATAAACCTTATTGTTTGTATACATAAAGCAAAGTGAGACACTATTATCATGAATGGTGGAAACCCTCCAAAAATTCAGGTTCCTGGACACTAAGCCAGCTTTGTAAGCATCCTTGCCAATGAGAATAGCAAGGGTAGCCATGTTAAATTGTTTTTTTTTTCTTTCTTTCTTTCTTTCTTTCTTTCTATCTGTCTGTCTGTCTGTCTTCTTTTCTCACCATTTTCATTTCCTCTTGAACTGTCCATTCATAGTTCCAAATTTTGCCCATTTTCCTGCAGATTTATGTTCTTTTTCTTCTTAATTGCTTTGTGTGTGTGTGTGTGTGTGTGTGTGTGTGTGTGTGTGTTAAGTATCTGGACCCTTTGTGACATGAGGTGCAAAAAATTTTTTGTTTTCCATTTTGTCTTTTGGCTTTACCTGTAGTGTTTGTTGTTTGTGGTTTTGGTATAGCATTTTCCGTTCCAAAAATTGTTTTAAACTCACTTCTCTAAGCCTTATGTGTTTTCTTCTGTTCCTCCCTCCCTTCCTCCTCATCGTTGCTGTTGCTGTTGTCCTGAGGATCACTCCCAGGAGTTGCATGTGTTATTCCAGTCCTCTGATATTGAGCTACTGCATTTTCATTTCCTATATGTAGATGCCTATTTTATTTGGAGTACCCAGCTACACAGTATGAAATACAAATCCCATTTTTTTCCCCAAGTCACTGTCTAGTTTGTGCCAACATCACTTTTTAAATCCATCTTTCTTATTCATTTGAAGAGCTACCTTTGCCAGACATGTACTAGATTTCTGTGTGCTTTGCAGTCTATTTCTGAACTTTCATTCTTTTCTATTAGTCTTATACTTGCACCAATACCATACTTTTAAGTAAAAAAACTTTTTAACATATTTTTTCATTTCATATGGTAAATTCCCTTGCTACATACCATGTTATTCTTATTTTAAAGTATTCTTGGCTCTTCTTATTCATTTTTTCACTTGACCTTTAGAGTGCACACACCAGGTTTAGAAACACTGTATACTTTATTGGGATTATATTAAGTTTATAAATTAATGTACTCAGAAGTGATGTCTTAGTCATATTGAGGCTTAGTGTCCAGTAATACAGTATGGCCTTCGTTTTCATAAGCCTACTTTTATATCTTTTTGCACTGTCTTCAAATTCTCCTAGTGTGTGACTTGCACATTTGTTACATTTATGCTGCTTTCCATTGTAAATTCTCCCCTTCAATTTTAAGAAACCATCCTTAATGCTTACATGACAGATTTGATATTGAAACCCGACATGTGTTTATTGGTGACCACTCAGGCCAAGTAACAATCCTTAAACTGGAGCAAGAAAGCTGCACACTGGTCACAACGTTCAGAGGCCACACAGGTAGGATTCAGACCAAAATCATCATATGCTGACATCGTGGTGCACTTTTGCCCACTATGTATTCTGATGTTCAGATGACATGTTCTTAAAGTAGTAAAGTACAGCTTGTGCTTATGCAAAGATACATATGATATACTTAACTGATTTCAGAGTGGCTCAGTAAGAAATGATGTCAACAGTTTTTCTCTAAGCTGGGCATGGTGGTACATGTCTGTCATCCCAGTACCGAGGAAGGCTAAGGCAGGAGGAGTGCAAGTTGTAATCTCACTTGGACAATTTAGTGAGATCCTGTCTCAAAATTTAAAAAAGGCCAGGAATGTAACTCATTGGTAGAGTTCCCCTGGCCCAGTCCCTAGTACTGAAGAAACAACTCCATAATCCTGACAAAAGAGGAACCAAACTATTTTGAAAATGTTGATGATTTAGTTCTTTTTAGATTGCACTAGAGAAAGCCAGTGTGGGCATATGTTAATAGGGCATTGTTTGAGACTGTGCTAACGGTTCAAACTCTAGAAAGCCAAAAGGACAGCTGCCTGGATCTGTCGTCATTGTTGGAATGAAAAGATGTTGTGCAAGAATGATTCCCTCATCTAAAACAAATGAAAATATACTCATCATGGGTAGCTATATTACCTGAAAAAGGACAAGTTCATATTTCCTTCCATTTGAGCCCTTTTCAGTTTTTAATCCAAGACGTGCTTTATCTTACTGATCTGTTTACAATCATTTAAGTAAAGAGATATAAAATAATCCTTCTTAGCTTTTGAAAGACTGGGGTACATCATGATGATTAACCAGTACTTTTAGCAAGTAAAATATTAATCATGGAATATTAGCCATTACCTGTTTTTATGGTCGTTAATGGGCTTTTCTGTTTTCTGCAGACTGTTAATCCATCATGTAGTGTAAAACAGGGATAATACTCGGGTTGAATGCCATATAAGAACGAAAGTAGGGGAAGCAGGATGTTTAATTGAGTAGTACCGAGAGATTTCCTATAGGAAAAAAAAAAAGTAGAATTCTGGAATAAGAAACATGCAGTAAAGGAAAAATTAAAAGATCACCTTAATCATCTATGCCTTTGGGAAACCTCCCCTGTGGGTAGGAATCCAATCTTTCCTCGTTGTATGTTTGTTTTTAGACAGCTCTACCCAGGCCAAGCCTGAGCCTGAAAAGGACCCACAATTGTCTCACCTAAGAAATCTTTAAAATTCTGTGTTTCACTACTGACTTTAGTCTCCTCATCTTTCAATTCCTTAAATTCTTCACTCCACTCTACTTGCTCTTCCCCTTGCTGACTTCCAGTCTGCCGTCCTTCCATTTTCCAGTTGTTTCAGCCCTAGTATTCTCTTCCTTCCCCATGCTCATCATGTCAGCACTTCTGTGATCGGGAGCCTCTGAGGCTTAGAGCCTGGGATTCAGGCTGACTGTCATCCACGTTCTCTCCACCCAGCTGCTGTGTCTGTAAGTCATGCTTCATGAGATTTTGACCATCATTATCATTTCAGGGTCATGATGTCCCAGCCAAACTCAAAGTCGCCTAATAATCCCTCCCCCTCTGCTTAGTATATGCCTTTTGCCAATCCCCTGCTGCTGCCTCCAGAGCTATCAGCTTTATGAAAAAATATTTTGTTTCTTGCCAGGCACGGTGGGATACACCTGTAATTGTAGCTACTCAGGAAGCTGAGGCAAGAAGCCTCAACCAGGCTGAGTAATTTAGCAAGACCCTGTCTCAAAATAAAAAGCAAAAAGGGCAAAGAAAGCCAGGCATAGTGACACACACCTGTAATCCTCGCAGTTAGGAGGCTGAGTCAGGAGGATTGCCGTTCATTCGAGGCCAGTCTGGGCTACATAATGAGTTCAAGACCAGCCTGAACTACAATAGTGAGACCTTATCTCAAAGTGGGGTGGGCAGGGAATACAGCTCAGTGGTAAAATGCCCCTGGATTCAATCCCCAGTATCATTTAAAAATATTCTTGCCCATTCTATATTCCCCTACCCAAAAATCTTTTCCTCTGTCCCATCCACAACTCAGTGCAGGAACCCGCCTTTCTCTGGCCCCAGCTAATTCTCCTCAAAATAGATTCCATTTGTCTCCTTCTTGACTAGCTTATTTTTCTCAATTTATTCACACACTTAAATTTCTTACCTCCCTGTTGAGAAAACAAACTAAATTTGTCTCACTCCTGTGTCCTATGGCAGCAGTTCCTATCCTACTCCCTTACCAATGCTACTTAAAAAAAAAATGTAAAATGTACAAAACATGAAATTTGCCATTTTAACCGTTTTTAAAAGCCCCATTCTGTGACATTAAGTATTTTCACATGTTGTGACTTAGTGCATGTTGTAGAGCCGTCGCCACCCTGTTTCATCACAGCACGTCTCTCATCTTGCCAACTCTGACTCGCTGCCCTGGGACAGTGCCACACCCTCCCTCCCTAGCCCCTGGCAGCCACCCTTCTGCTTTCTGTCTCTCTGAATCTGACTGCTGTGGGTCCCTCCTGTGAGTGGAATCATACAGTACTTACCCACTTGTAACTGGCTTATTTCACTGTGGAGCCATTTCTCGAAGGTTCATTCAGACTACCCAGGCAGAAATGCTTCTTAGAAGAGTCAGACTTTCCCACCTGCTTTATAATCTGCAGCTTCTGCTCGCCTTCCAGCACCTGCAGTCTTGGTTGTCTCTATTGCTCCCCTTGAACTGCTCTCCCCAAGGTGACCAGTGGCCTGCTAGGACACATTTTAAACTTTGTCACACTCAGTGTTTCAGTAGCATTTGACACTGTGACCACTCTGTCACTGCCCTCCTCTGGCTTTTGTGAAATGCCTCTCCCAGTTTTCCTCTGTGCCTCATCCGCCGGTTCTCAGAATAGCCAGGTGTCCTCTGCATCCTCTTCCCTTTGCACTCTGTTCTCTCCGTTGTTGGCACAGTCACCATTTGCAAATTCCTTGCAGCCTAGTGAGGCATGTGCTAAACTGCAATGATGACATGTCAAAGGCAGAGGAAGCAAGACCGAGCTCTTCTAGGAACCCAGGATGCCAGACGTGCTCGGAAGGAGATAGGAAGTAGTCAGGAAGGCACTCCCCTGGGAGATGCTGCTTGACCCGCAAAGAAGCGGGAAGAACAGGCCAAGTGAAGGAAACCAGCATAACTGAATTCACACGGAAACATGCAAGACCACAGCAGTCCTGGGCACTGCTCTCTGTCTCTCAGTGGTCTCTGTCTGTCTCTGTCTCTGCCTCTGTCTTTGTCTCTCTGTCTGTCTCTGTCTCTGTCTCTCTCTGTCTGTCTCTCTCTCTCTCTGTCTCTGTCTGTCTCTCTCTCTCTCTCTCAGCTAGAATCCTAGGGAGGAGGAGGGAGGCAGTGGTGGAGGGGCAACCAGAAAGGAAGCAAGAGTCTCTTCAGATCCTTGAAGCTTAACTCAGCCATTATTCTGAGGCCTGTGAGAAATTATTGAAGAGTCGGAAGCAAACAAGTTAGCCTGATCAGATTTTAAAAGATTGCTCTATGGTAATGAGTGTACTTGAAAAGCTACAAGGAAACCGTCCCTTGAAATGGGATGCTAGCAATGGAAAGCAAGGATGACCATGTAGGAGGCTGCAAAAAAAAAATCACGATTAGAGCTGAGGATGTTGCCCCATGGCATAGTGGTGCCTAGTGCCCAAAGTCCCGGGTCCCATCCCCAGGGCTGATACATACCATACATATGTGGAGACCTAGCTCAGCAGATACTCTTTGTCTCTGTCTGTCCATCTATCACTTTCTCCCTCTCTCCCTCCCTCCCAGACAGTCCCCAGATCTGATTCAGGCAGAAGTGACTCTCAGCCTGCCCCTCAACTCTTTAGTAGGAGTCCCCTGAGTTCTGTGTTGCTGCCTCCAGGTCAGAAGAGCTAAGTAGCTACTTCTAACTGCTGTTTTGTCTGCAGATGTGGTTCAGAGGTCTCATGTTTTGAAGGCTTGTTCTAATATTACCTTGCAGTGGACCTTATCTTTCTCAAAAAGTTTAAAGCTTTTTCATTTCATTTTTATCATGAAATATCTCTGAGGCAGATAGGACAAGGCTCCGGAAGGTCACTAACACAAAGGCAGATCAAACAGTGAGATTCTTGTATTTAACTTGTTACTATTCCTAGAAAATGTTATCTATCCATCTAGAATTTGGTGGCAGCTCACTTGTTCATTTAAAGATTCAGCAAGGACACTAAGATTCCATGATGATTCAGATATATTGTTGGGCTTTCCCGTGTCTCATCCTGGGCCCTGGGTCCCATCCCAGCCAGGCACAATGCTAGGAAAGGAGTTTTTGTAGAGATTAAACAAAGACCCTAAAGTGAACCCCTGTCCATTAAAGAGTGGTCTCAGGGGTCTCATCAATCCAGATCCCAATGCAAACAAAAACAAACCTTGGTATGTGTGTAGAGCTATCACTGTTTATTCTGTCACCCTATTGTAATGCGGAGGACTATACAAAAATGTGGGTTACTGACGGAATCAGCCTAGTAGTCATTCCTGGAGGACAGACATTTCCTAGTCTGCAGGGATTTAGGAGATTAGTTTTATGTTCCTGTGCTCCCTCTGCTGGTTTTCTTTCTGGAGCTAGATGCCATGTCTCATGACTCTTTGCTGTTCTGGAGAAATTAGAATGTATTTGTACCAAAAGCCATAAACTGATTTGAATGAAGTGGGGAAAGTCTTATTTGACCACTGGAAATTAACAGCATCAATAAAATATTTTTTTAAATTTCAAATAATTTTTTATTAACATGAACATACGGGAAACAGGAGGACTTGAATGTAAATCTGCCAAGCCATCATAATTAATGTAAAATTAAATACAGCCTTGTTCATTAGCTATTAGGACAGTTATCTTAAGAAACAAAGTGTTAAACAAACAAAAATAAACAAAAATAACTACACAAACCAATAAAATTCAGTGCACATATGCAAGTTCACATAATTAAATTAAGAACCTTTATACTTGTCTGTAATGGAGACTCCTACACCAATCCAGTTAATATGCAGAGCAAGTCAGCAGATGCAGCTAGCCATCAATTCACTCAAATAAGCAGACATGATCCCGGTCCTTACTCAGCTTCCAGTCCAGCATGGAACACACAGTGGGCCAATGATTACAGGCATTACTCAGATAGCCAGTGCTGTGAAGGCCTTCCTGCCACGTCCAGGCCACTCAGAAGTGGACACAAGAGGACCTCTCCTCTGCACAGCAGGACACTTCCCAAGGAGGAATAATATTTAAGGAGAAAGAGGAGTATCCTAGAGGTGGAGCATATTCAGCTTTACCTAACCTCCACTGTCACCTCAACCTGGAGCAAAATGTAGCGACTGAGATGTTAAGAAGTGAAGTCTTTTATTCAAGACTCCCAGCCTGAGCACTGAGTTAGGCTGTCTCTGCTCACGTTAGCCTGTCTGCCTTATCCTTGAGGCTGTGATGCCAGACTCCTTGCAGCTGACCTAGTCACACTCTAGTATAAAGGCGTACCCAGCAGCTCTCAGCCCTGCTTCTGCAACACGCCACGTGGTCTTTTGCTTTTACAAGGTATGTTGTAAAAGTTTCAACAAATTTTATTTCAGTAAGCATTCTGGCAACATATATTAAATTTCTAAAAATGTTTATACACTTTGATCCAGTTCCACATTTGAAACTGTCTCCTAACTAATCACAGTGTGGAGGTAGGCACCGTGGTGTGCTCCTGTATTCCCAGCCGCTCTGTAGGCTGAGGTGGGAGGATCACTTGATTCCAGCTTCGTGCCAGTGTAGGCAGCATAGCAAACCCTCCATGTCTTACTTTTTTTAAAAAAAAAAAATTTGATTCTGATAAAATACAGACAATGTAAATTTTATCCTTTTAGCAATTTTTTTTGTGTACAATTCTGTGGCATTAAGTATATTAACAATGTCGTACAGCCATCACCACTATCCATTTCCAGAACTTTTTCTTCATCCTGAATAAGGTTCTGTAACCATTAAAAAAATAATTAATAGCTTTTATTTTGAAAAATCATTTTATTTAAAAAGTATCCTATAGGTTATATTATGGTGGTCAAAGGCAGGGAGAAAAAGCACAAAATGAAATACTGAAGGAGAGTAGAAAAATGAATAATTTAAGCGAGGTAAAATGGAGCTGGGGATATAGCTCAGTGGTGCAGTGCCTGCCTAGCAGGCATGAGGTTCTGAGTTCGATTCCAGATACCCAAAAATAATAAAATAAATGAAGTAAAATGATGTGGAAGAATTTGTGTTTATCATTGAAAATACTATGAACCCTGGAAAACCACAGCCATGGTATCCCTGAGCCTGCCCTCTGTGTGAGTTGGGGCATGAGGCCCGTGTGAATGCCCTGTGGGTAATGTAGGCTGGCAGGAGGATCACTGTGAGTTTGAGGCCAGCTTTGGCTACCTAGTGAGTTCAAGGCCAGCTGAACTACATAGCAAGATCCTGTCTCCAAAACAAGAGTCTCATTGTTTCAGCACTGTATGTTTGTGGTCACTGAGAATCTCAGTCTTACTTGATTATATCCACAGAGCCTAGCACAGTGCCTGCCACACAGGAGATGCTCAGTGCATACTTGTTGAACTGCTGGGAAAAAGATGCTGTAGTTTCCAATTAAAACCAAACTCTCAGTGGACCTCGTTGTTAGGGCATTTAGGAAATATTTAAATGAGGCTTATAGCATGCTAGACTCAGATAACCTTTACATCCCCCAACCCCACTCCGCATACCACATATCTACAAATGCTACATCAGGAGACACAGTGTTTCCACACTGGTTCTGACAGGATGGAGAGCCCCTCCAATTAAGTCTTTGATTCAGTTAAATCTTTCTAGCCGTTCTTTCTGCCAGTGCCCACCATTATTTAAATCTGATGTGATGGAAAATCTGAGCCACCCATTTTGTGTGTTTTGTGGGGAGAAAGTACTTTACATTTATCTGTCCTGCTAATCAGTGTTTCCTAGTAAAGAAGGACCAGCTCAGAGATTGTCCTTGAGATGAATATTCCCTGACCAAAAGTAGAACAGAAGGAATCACATCAGCAGCCCGAGTCAACCAGGAAAAAGTGTTCATGCCTGCTTTGTCTGCCAGGACCAAGGACAAGGACATCGATTCATATTCTCACTCATTCATTCAATTGTTTGCTCTTTTGTACATGCTTCTTGAGTGCCTGCTGTAAGCCAGGTAGAATTCTCAGCACTGGGGATGCCGTGGTGACCTCCATGAGCTACTATTAGAGAAGTAGACAACCAGTTTGAAAAAAATAAGTAAAAACGGTAAGGAGGAGAATAATGAGAGTAGTGAAGGGAGGTGTCCCTAGGGAAGGGGCATTAAGGCAGGGACTTGCATGGAATGGAAAAAAAATGTTTGTGGTTTTTATTCATCTGCTCCTTCATCGCTCAGCAAGCGGTACTGGAGCCTGCGCACTGGCCCTGCGCTCGCTGCTGCTGTGCGGTGGAGGACGGTGGAGGCCGTGAGGGCCGGGAGCTGTGGGAGGGGTCGGCCACACGAGCCCCGGGGAAGTCATGTCCATTCTTCCGTGGCCGGGACTGTGTCCATGCGGAGGACCATGCGAGCACAGGCAGAAGCTAGAAGTGTAGTCCAGAAGAGTGACTTTTCTTTTTCCTTTTGGTCTTACAACTCTCTTCTGAGACCATGATGAGAGGAAATTCCTCTAAAAGATTTTAGACACTTCTTTCAAACAAATTGATAATCTAAATTTTTAAAATGTCATAGTCCAACAAATAAGCTATTTTATATTCTTCCTGTAATGTTTTTCAATAATGTAAAAAAATGAATGTTTCTAAAATTTGTAAGCATTTAGAGGTCCTGTGCTCACTTCACATGAAAAAGCTTATTACTGCCCTCAGTACACAAGGAGTGTGATTTGTAAGGGCAGTACCATAGAAGAAACTCTGTCAGTATTTGGTAGCTGTACCACTAGAGTAATGCCGATAGCCAGCATCTGTACAGCACATTACAATTTACAGAGTGGTCCCATTTGCTTAATCTAGTTCTCACCACAGTCTTACGAAGTAGGTAACGGTTAGTTTGATGTTGTTTGTAGTAGTGGTTATAGTGGTCGTAGTACCAGTATTACCATCATCCCCATTATACAGTTAAGGAAACTAATACTTAAAAATGTAAGCAATTTGTGAGGAATCTGTAAATTCAAATTCCCAAAGGGAAACATAATTTTGAATTCTGATATTGTGCCCTAATTTTATCTGATGTTCAGAATAAAAAATCTAAAACAGATGTTTCTCAAAAGGAGGCATAGATATGGCCAACAGGTATATGAAGAAAAAATGTTCAACGTCACTAATCTGGGAAATGTAAATGAAAACCACAGTAAGATTTTACCTCCCTCTAGTTAAAATGGCTCTTACGTACATATAGGCAAGGATGTGGAGAAAGAGCCCTTTCACCCTGTTGGTGGGAATGTTGGTGTAACCCTTGTGGAAAACAATGTGGAGGGTCCTCAAAAAATTTAAAAGTAGAATCCTCCCATGATCCAGCAATCCCACTCCTGGGTATATCCAAAAGAAATGCAGTCAGTATGTTGAAGTGATAACATACTCCTATGTTCGCTGCAGCACTATTTACAGTAACTAAGAAATGGAAACAATATGAGTGTTGATCAGCTAGGGAGTGGATAAGGAAATTTGATATGTACACAATGAATGGAATACAGTTCTGTAAGGAATGAAATGTGTGGATAATATGGCTGACTTGAAGAACATTATGTTGACTGAAATGTCAGACACAGAAAGAAGTACCACACCTCGCTCATGTGAGATCTAAAAATGTTGGTCTCTAGAAGCTGTGGAAAGAAGAGCGACTACCAAAGACTGGGAGGGTAGGGGTTTGGAGTGGGAGATGTTGATAAATGAGTACAAAATTTCAACTAGAAAGGAGAATAGGATGACTGTATTTTGTTTGTATTTGGTTTTTTGAGAGTCCTGCTATGTAGTCCAGGCTGGTGTTGAATTTACTATGTATCCCAGGCTGGCTTCAAACCCACAGTAGTCCTCCTGCCTCAGCCTCCCAAGTGCTGGGATTATGGGCATGGACCACCATACCCAGCCTTTGTAGGGTTTCCATGGTTAACAGCATGGTATTCTATGCCTGCCAATAACTAGAAGAAAGGATTTTGAATGTTCCTACAAGAAGTGATAAGTATTTGAGGATATATATATATATATATATATGCTAATTCTGATTGGATCATTGCACAATGCATACTTGTAATGAAACATCACATTGTACCCCATAAATACAGGGTTCACCAAAAAAATGTATACACACCTCAAGAAAAGAAAAATTTCTATCAATATTTTAATACAATAAGTTTATTGAGACATTATGAGATTAATACAAGTTACCTTTGGCCTCTACAATTACCAGAGATGCTCAAAGTGGTAGCCGTTAGCTTCCAGACATTTATTAGTACGGTGCACTGCTGCTTGGTAGCCTTGGTCACTGAGACTGCTGCACATGCATTTTCAATTTCTTCTCTAAGGGCTGTAGAGGGTTTTCTGTGATACACCCCTCTGGGGGCCCCCATACAAGAATAACTCCATCTGTTGAGAAAACATCATACTATTTTTCTTTTCCAGAAGTATGTATATATTTTTTTCGATAGACTCTGTATGAATTATGATTACATTTGCAAAAAGAAATAGAAAATCAAATTGAGCACTTTTAAACTTCATTTACTTGTCACCTGTTATTGTTAGGGTGGGGAATAGACAGCATTTAAGAAAATATGGTTAATATTTCCAAATAGTGCAATAGTTTCCATTCTTCTCAGAGTTATGTCTATTGTTTGAAGGTCAGTGAATTGTCTGTTTTCATTTCCCTGTGGTCTTTATAGTAATTGATTTTATGGTACATTAAATTTAGGGGGATGCGCATAGAGTGGAATTTTTACTCTCAAGCCAATTTTTTTTCTTTTAGGACTTATTTTTCAGACACAGAGTTGCTGTATGCTAGAACGTACACTGGGTGCTCAGTCCTTTGCATTCCCATTCTGCCGTTGGGTGACGTTGCTGCCTTGTGACTAATGTCCGGCTGTGTCTGTCCTCTCAGGTGGGGTGACTGCTCTCTGTTGGGACCCAGTCCAGCGGGTGCTGTTCTCAGGCAGCTCCGACCACTCTGTCATCATGTGGGACATCGGTGGCAGGAAAGGAACCGCTATCGAACTCCAAGGACACAAGTAAGGGTGCTGGTGCTTTTATCAACTCTATTGAGGAAAAGATTCGCAGCTGAAAGGGGCAGATGAGCAGGTCCAGTCTGTGACAGACCTTGGCATGGGGAGGAACACGGCACGAGCGTAGTAACAGCCACCTCGGTTTGTGTCTCTAGGAAAGTGTGTTTGTATTTTATGCCCTGTTCTAGTCCACAGAGGCCTGGAGATTTCTAACCAAAAAATAAAACAATGGCAGCAAATAAATAAAAGGTAAAAATTGAAACCAGGGCAAACATAAGAGTAAAAATTTGAGAGGGAAAAAGAACTGAAATATGCAAGCCAGAAAGGCGTAGAAAATTTCTGTAATTGAGTGTGGCTTTAAGCTTCCTGGCAGCCTGAGGATGCGGGAGAGATAATATCCTTACGTGGTACATTTTGTACTTCACCAGATACTCACTGAAGACTCACCTTGATTCTTATCAGGCTCTTCTTCCACAGGGGTGGGTTTGAGGGGGCTGAGAAGAAAGCAGAGAAAGCCTTGGGTTTCCTTGGAGCAGTTCTCAAACTTCGCTTTGAGGAAATGTTAAAAAGTAGATTCCGGACTAGGATTCCGGTTGCTGGTCTGGAGCTGTGGGAACCTGGGTTCTGCCTGGTGACCTTCAGACCACACTCTGAGTGGCCTCACCATCTGCTGCCTCTGACCCTGGGGGAGAAACTTGATCAGAATGTTAGATCGATTTTACAAGTCTAGAGCTAATCTGGGTTGTGTTTTACTTGTGGAGGTTATAAAATGATAGTGATGCGAGACAGCCATTAACAAATGTCAGTAATATTCCCACAAATGAAGTGGTTTTATAAGCAGCATTAGCTTTCCTGTAAATCTGCCTGGAAACACTGTTTTCTAGATATTCTCCTAAATAGGTAGAGGTACATTTGGGGATTATTGGATAGTATTTGAGCTTACTGTCAGAGAAGTAGGTGTGCAGCCCTTCTGTCTGTCCTTAGAAGACACACACATTATCTGGGCCCTGGTGTGGCATGTGGTGCGGCCCTGCCCTCAGCTCATTAGAGGAGTTGTTCCCTCATGTTTTATCTCCATGACAAGGGAACACGCATCCAGGCCATTTAGCAGAAGTTTGTGTCATCCCTGTAGAGAGAAAGGGAAGACAAAACACTGTTCTGTTTAATAACACTCAGTGATTTTCTAATCTTCAGATAATTCCTGCCAGCTCAGCCTTTCAGAGACATAAAATGCAAGTTTTGAATGAATACCAGTAACATTTGTTGGAACCATTCAGTTTAGCTCCTAATTAGTTTTATTTTTAGTGGTTAATAAAGTCTATAAGCAATCTCACTAGATCTCATTCACAAGACGAAAAGCTGCTGCAGGGTTTAACCTCAGCATTACTGTGTGCAAAAGGTCCTTGCCCCACGTGTGAGATGTGGTTCTGGGAAACTTAAACCTCCAGTTTATGACGAAAGGAGTGTAGTGGGTGTAGCTTAGTGGTAGGGTGCCTGCCTAGCACACATGGGCCCTGTGTTCAAAACCCAGCACCACAAAAAAAAAAAAAAGAAGAAGAAGTTTCAATTTTGGGATGTATTTTCTCAGTCCCAAGGAAAAATAAAACTTAAATGGGTCTTCCAGTTTCTAAGAAGTGCAGGTTGACCTTCTAGAAGATGAAACAGACCCTACTGAGAGTGCACGCTGAACTGATCCCCCATTAGGCTCTGTGTGGGTGGGGGGCATGCTGCTGGGGCCAGGCGCCCCTGGACGCTACTGCTCACACAGCTTCACAGTAAATACAGTGAGCTCTCTGAGCGCTCCTGGTCAGCAGTTCCCAGCCAAGAGGGATTTCCCTGGTGTCTCAGCGGTCGGAGGAGCAAACTTCCTCTTACTACTTGGGGTCACTCTTTTAGAAGGGGTCTGACCGCCAAGGTGGTGATGGGGCCATGCAGGGTACTGAAGAAGCAGGATAAGAGTCACAGAGAAGGCAGAAGGGAGGGGCAGCAAGCAGCTGGCAGGAGAGAAGCCACTTGCACAGTAACCATTCCTTCACCTGAAATGGGCCACTGAGGTGGCATTCAGTACTTCTTGTATTTAAATAGCTCCTAATATTGTATCAAAAAAAAAAACCTACAAAAACCTACAGGCACTTTAGTTTAGTCTTAAAATCACTCTTGTTAAAGAGAGGGTTCAAATACCATTTTAGGTAAGGATTTTGGAGTTTCATTCTTAGATTCCAGGAGGCACCATAAAGCTCCCAAGTTTGGGGATGAGCTGCTGTCCCTTCTGCATGTCTGGCACTCCATGAGGCTCTGTGGGTGTAAAAGTGAACATTGAAAGCCAGGCATGGTGGCGCATGCCTGTAATTCCAGTACTTGGGAGGCCAAGGCAGGAGGATCACTGCTAGTTTGAGACCAGCCGGAGTTACAAAGTGAGCTCAAGGTCAGCTTGAACTGCATAGTGAGACCCTGCCTCAAAAAGACCAAAAAAAAAAAAAAAAGAGAGAGAGAGAAAAAAGAACACTGTCCTACACATGATCCCTGCCTTGCCCACTGACATTTTCTGTTTCTTCTCCACTTGTGGCCAAGGCTGCTGTCCCTTGATCTCCTACAATTCTGGTCACCCCTGCCCCCACTCCCCGGGTAATTAATGGTCAGAGTTCCAAATGAGGGACAGAATTGGTGAGCTTGGGAACTGAGAGAAGCAGGCAGGATAGCAGAGGGCTTCCACTGGCATGGAAACTGTGTGGGCCATTTCTCCACGTCTTCTCTTCCTGGTTCTGCAGCTTCTTGCTGTCCTTCAACAGCAAAAAATATGACATTTTTGTAGTTACAGTCACATGCTGCATGGAGATGTTTCAGTCAGGGTAGACCACATGCATGATTGTTGCCCCATAAGTTTATAAAAGAGCTCAGAGCTGGGGGTTTAGCTCAGCGGTGTAAGCACCTGCCTGGCAAGCGTGAGGTCATGAGTTTGATCCCCAGTACCACACACACACACACACACACACACAAAAAAAAAAAAAAAACCCGGTTTGGGGCCAGGGGTTTAGCTTGGTGACACAAGTTCCTGTCTGGCAAGTATGAGGTTGTGAGTTCAAGTCCTGGTACGAAAAAAAAAAAGCAAAAAAATATAAATACAAGAGTGCAAAATTTCTAAAGGCATGATATTTTTTCTGTATCTTTTCTGTGTATAGATATGTTTAAATGCCTACTTATCTTTGTGTTACAAGTGCCTGCAGTATTCAGTACAATGACATGATCAACAGGCAGGTTTGTAGGTGTCTTAGTTACTTTTGTCTCCTTGCTGAGACAAAATACTTGATGCCCAAAATGAAGGAAGGAAAGATTTGGCTTATAGTTATTGGTGGTTTCAGTCCATACTCAGCTCACCCCAAGGCAGGGTGGCGGGGCTGAGGGGCTGATATGTGGCGGCTGCAGCAGATACGTGACTGAGGGGTATGAAGAAACCAGAGCAAAAGGGCAGAAAGGGAAAAGCACGCTTCCTTCCCTCCCTTATATTGTATGCCAGCTCCCCGCCTCTGGGCGGGTACAGCACTCACACCACCCATCCCAGCGCTAGACAGCGAACCAATCACAGACGCTAGATTCAGCTGCAGCCATGACTGCAAGAGGCTTTGGGGCACATTTAAACACAAACCATAACAGTAGCCCAGGAGCAGGAGGAGACCACAGCCATGTGGTCTAATATGTAGTAGGCTTTGCCACTCAGGTTGGTGTGAAAACACTTCATGGTGTTCACACAATTACAGGGTCACCTAACACTCAGTCCCCAGGACACATCTCCATCATTAAGCAAGGACTGTAGTTTGATGTGATGTATAAAAATCTCATCACAGCAGGGAGAGCTTTGGCTCTGAAGAGTGACAGATGACACTGAAAGTTTCCAGGTCCAAGGAAAGAAAGCTAAGGAAGTGTATTTTTACACAGTATTGTCTACATTTGAAGCATTTTGGTGTTTATCGCCTGTTGTCAGTGAAATATGATTGTGTGTCATGCTAACTCCATGGGAGGAAAAGAAAAGAAAAGGTTCTGGTTTCAGGAGCCAGCCATTAGTTACATGGATACTATAGAAATAAAACCTAGATATGTATTGTGCCCTATTCACTTCATCATACTAACAGTGGCACTTTTTTTATTCTTACATAAAGCCTGTCATTTTATGAGCAACCTGATGAACATAATGTGTGTGTGTTACTGGGGATTCAACTCAGAGCCTTCACACTAAGCTGTATCCCCAGCTATTTTTATTAGTAGTATTGGGGGGTTTTTGTTTGGTTGGTTTTTGGTGTTTCGTTTTTATTTTTGTTTTAGTTTTAGACGAAGTCTCACTAAGTAACTAAGCTACCCAGGCTGGAGTCAAACCTGAGATCCTCCTGCCTCAGCCTCCCTGAATGCTAGGATTCTAGGTATATACCACCATTCTGGGTATACCAGTAAAATTTGATTGAGACATACCATCCTTGGTATATACCTAGAGGAATTAAAGTAAGTTACTATAGCAACACCTACATACCTGTGTTTATTGTGGCACAATTTACAATAGCCAAGATATAGAACCAGCCTAGGTGCCCACAACAGATGAATATATTAAGAAAATTTGATAGATATATATACGGCATTCAGCCATTAAGAGAATGAAATTTTGTCATTTTGTAGGAAAATAAACGGATCTGGAGATCATCATGTTGAGCAAAATAAACCAAACTCAGAAAGACAAAAATCACATGCTCATCCTAATATGTGAAGTCTAAAAAAGATGACAAGAAGGGAGACTTATTAGAAAATGGGAAGGAGTAAGGGAGAGACAGGTATAAAGAATGGTAATGGGAGTGGATATGATCAAATATACTCACTGAAATCTAGTGTTTTGTACAATTAATAGGCACTAATAAAAGAAAAAAGATCCAAACTAACAAAAAGTTACCACTGTTTTACCACTACTCAGTTTCCTGCTGTTTTTCAGAACATTGAGTAAACCATTTTTAGTGATCCTAAATTAGCAACTTTTGATTTATAAATAAAAATATATTCCACTTGAACATAAATATACACAGCACTGGAAAAGATCTCTGCTGGCCCCTGTGGCAGGACCCTCCACCAAGACTGGAATCAACAAGTTACCTGAGGCTCGGTCACATCCATGGCTCTTGGCACTCGTGGCCTATGTGTTTCCTGCCTCTTTTCCAAAAGTCCAGCTCTTGGTTTCTCTCTTACTTCTCTTACCATGTGTCAGACTTTTGCTGTGAGCATCCTCAAATGTTTTGGTAAAAAAATGGGCTTTTGGTATGTAAGTATGCATTGGAGAGATTTGTGCTTATGTTCTTGTATCAAGTAAATTTTGATTTAAAGTAGTGAAAGGAGCAAAAATCTCACATTCAACTTCTGGGCTTGAGACAGGGGGTGGGGTGGGCAAAGATCAAACGCATGATCACTTTCTCACCTGGCAGATCTCTGGGATTTGGAAGTGTTTCCTACCAAAATGTTAAGGAATTATTTGGAGATGAAAGAGATGTATTTTATTTCTAACTAGCTAAACAAAAATTTAATAATAGATTAAAATATTAGATGTTAGAATTTTCATAGAGGGTAGAATCATGTGTGTCATATAGTGCACTACATTCCCTTAGTGTAGTGTAGTATATTCCCTTGGGGTGTGGTTGTATAGTGAAGTCCTTTCATGTACGGCCTTCGAACCAACCCTTCTAATAAAGAGCCTGAGGCAAGGCACTTCACCTCTCTGAGCCTCAGTTTTCTCCTCCTTAAAGTAAGGACAGTATTGGAAAGGAAGACCCTCACAACGTTGTCAGAGAATATCCATGATGTAAGCCCAGCATGATGGCACATCCCTGTAATGCCAGCACTGGAGACTGAGGGATGAGGATCTCTAGTTTGAGTTCAGCCTGAGCATTTTAGCAAATTAGTGACATCCTATCTCAAAAATATAAAAAAGGGCTGAGGATACAGCTGAGTGTAAAGGCCATGGATGTAATCCCCAGTACCACCACCAAAAGAAAAGGGATATTCAGTGGTTCCTTAGTTTGTGAACTCAATTCTCTCCATGATTCTAGTTGCAAACTGAACTGGATAAGAACTGGATCAAATTTCCATGTACGGTCAACGTTGAGCCTGAAAGCCTAATAATAAATGGCCATAGTTTAAATTATTCTTAATAAAAATTGTAAGTCAAAAACCATACTTTTAGATATGACTACTGTTTCTCCCTGTAGCATGTCATAAGGAAATACTGCCATAAGTATCTAATCTCTCTAGGCTTTGTATTAGGCACTTAGGACACAAAATGATTAAAAGAAAACCAGTCCCTTCACTTACAGAGCTATGCTGAAAGTAGGGAAGATGGGTAGAGTTGGGACAGTTTACATATCTTACTGGAGAGGGCCTAGTAGGGGCATGGAGAGAGTCGCTCTTGATTTAAATTTTAGGAGATGAAAAGATTTTCATCGTTTTCAGGATTCGAATGTTTCTGAAAGTAGAACAGCATTGCTAGAATACAGCAGGCTGGGGAGATAGGCGCAGGAGGACAAAGGGGCAGTGCCTGATGGGAACTTCTGCCCTCGCAGTAAACTGCAGAATGTTACCACTGCTCAGCAGTCGCCTCCGAGTTCTCATGCAAACTGGCAGAAACCCAATGATCTTTGAGTCGGCAGACCCCATCAAGGGTCCCTGTGGCATGGGACGACCCTAGGTACCGTCTGGGAGGTGCGCGTCCTCCATCCGTTCATGGATGAACGAGAGAGGAGAGAGAGAAGAGAGGGAGAGAGAGGGAGGGAGGGAGGGAGAGAGCAGGGTAGAGAGGTGCTTAAGAGTCTTCTCTGGTCTTGAAGGTCAGAAGACAGGAATATTGGAAAGTGAGATCTCACAGTGGATGCACGACTAATTAGATTTTCCCTAAATCACCTAGACTTCCATCACAGAAATGGAGGATGCAGTACACTGAAATCCCCCAACTCTCGGGGAATGGAAAGGGCTTGAAGTGACTTGTGGGGAGATGTCAGCCTGTGTCTGAGAGTTGGGTTCCATAAAGAGGGTAAAGCCTTTTCTGTTCTCCTGTCAGCATCAGACACAGAACGCCCATGGGTGTGTGACCTATTCGGTCCCACAAGCCCCCACCTTAGAAGGATCCCACTCTAGATTTAATGGTCTGCCATTACCAGCTTATAATTCTTAATAAATTTTTAATAAGGGGCCCTGTATTTTCATTTTGCACTGTCTTCCTCAAATTATATCTCTAATCAGACATGTGTTGCCCCTAGGACTGATAAGAAAGGAAATGAGGCCACTCCAGTAAGGGTAGTATTTATAGATGGTTTGAAGATTAGGATTTTTGTGCACTTGTAGGAGCATTTGCAGTGCAGTGCGCAGCACATGGAGCGCAGTCATCCATGAAATAATAACCAGTTTTGAAATGTTCTCTAGTATAAATGCTACAGTGATGTCAGATGAAACACAAATGTAAGAAGATTTCTTTTCATTCTGTGAACCCAGAGACGTTCCTTTGTCTAGTTTCTATGAGAGGTGGCTACATTTTGAATCCTTACATTAAGAAGTCCCGGAGCAGCTTTATTATAAAGCTCAGAATCCAGCATGCATCCCTGTGTCCCACTCCTCTGTGCTGGAATATTAACATTCCTGTAGTCCCATAAATTATGTATTTGTTGCTGTCAGCTATGAATGGCAGAGCAATTCCTTCTGTGGCTTATTTTGGTTTGACAAGATCATTGATGTATATCAGAATGCCTTAACAGAAAGATACGAGTCTGTTCAACGAGATAGGTTTTCCTTCTTACCCTTGAATGTTGGAATGGTGGCACTCCATACTTTAAAATGTATAAAATAACAAGCAGGAGAGATAGTGAAAAAACAACTGGCTTTAAAAACATGAATACCTATCAAAGGTTTTATGTTAGTCATTAATCAGTAAGAGAACCAGAAAGATATGGCATCCTGTCCAAGGTAAATAGAAAGAGAAGACACACGCATAGGCAGTGGACAGCGCTCAGATGAAGCTGTGAGAAGACGCACAGCTGGCTTCTGCTCTGGGTGAGGTGGAGCCTGGGATAGTGGCGTTTTCACTGGACACGATTTATTTGTAGTAATGTCAGTTTTCTATAATGTAGAGTTACAAAACAGCTCAGTTAAAGGTACTGAATGGTACAGGCCCCTATAGAATCAGATAACCCAGAAGAGTATGCTATTTATCAACCCTTTAAAGCCTCATTGGGTTTGCTTTATATGTAGAACCACACAGTATTTAGCAACCATTAACGCCCACAAAATTTAACTTCTGCCTGGGAGTTGCTGTGATGAATCTTGGATTGGATTTTTCAGAGTCTCTATTATTTGTTTTTCCAAGGCTAGGAGACAAAACCTAAGACATTCTTTACTGTACTTTACCTACAGTACTTAAAACCTTGGATAAATTCCTGGGAGTTTCCAGCACTTCCTAGGCTCCCTGCAAGGTTCCTTCCTTCCCTTTAAATTCTGACAGTGAGAATTGGGTATCATTTTAAAATATTTTGATTTAGATTATAAAAGGAGAGCATACTGAATTATAGGGTAGGGGTAGCTTAAAAAGTAAGGAAAAAGAGATCCTCATATATCTGGAAAATAGAACATTGAAACAACATCAACAGTATTCTAGGCAAATATCCACCATAAAATTTCCCTCTTCAGTTCATTCAGTCATATGAATGAACTGTAATTAATTCTTATTTTGTTAGTTCTTGGTTTAGCAGTCCATGTTCATAAAGCCATCTACATTCAGACTGAAAAGAGCCCAGAAATCTTGACAACCCACTGGCACAGCTTAAAAATTATCTCAGCAATGCCAGATCCCAGCATCCTATTACTTGAAGTGTGTGTTCCTAAATACCTGGTACGTGCAGGCCTTTCATGAAACTTGAGATTCTTGTTTGCTGAAGTCATAGGCCCGGGCCTGTGCTTACAGCAGAGCCTTCAGGCAAGTATCAGCATAGTACAGAAGTTATCTGTAGATTATAGAAACTTAGTGGCTTACCAGTAATACCAGAATGAGGGAGAGTAAAATTCTCTTATGGGGATACCTTCCATAGCTATTTCCTAAGAGTTTTGAGGGAAAAATGTATCATAGATAATAAGGACATTAGCCAGTTTCCAGCATCTTCCCATAAAGTATCTAAAATGTTTTTAATAACATTTTATTAATAATCTCTTAACCTAGGGAAGGCTGACAGCTCCTTTCATGCTTTCATATGACTCTTCTCCCTTCCCCTTCCTGCCTGTCTTGTCTTTCCTTTTTTCTTTTTTCTTGTCTTGTCTTTTCTTTTCCTCTTCCCTTCTCTTCACTTCACTTTGCTTCGGTTCTCTTTTCTTCTCCTCTTCCCTTCCCCTTCCTTCCCCTCCCCTCCTCTCTCCTTTCCTTTCCTTTCCTTTCCTTTCTTTTCCTTTTCTCTTCTCTTCTCTTCTCTTTTCTTTTTTCTTTTCTGTGATGCTAGTGATCTAACCCAGAACCTTATACATAGCAGGCAAGTGTTCTACCCTTGAGCTACAACCCCAGCCCTAACAACACATTAAATGCAATTATAGATAGCATGTCTATTTTTATAACATAAAGGAATAAATCCTTATGATTTTCCAGTACCTCTCTAGTAAATCTCAAAAAGAGATTTAGGCATAAAATCCCACCCCCTTCCTCTCTCCCCCTCTCTCCTTGTCCATATATATATGATGGATTTTTTCCAGTCTGGAAAGACAAAGCCAAAAGAGTTGTCAGAAGAGTCTTAGGTGCTTGTTTAGGAAAACAGAGCAGGTGCTCCAGAAACCTGGCTAGCTGCATGATCAAAATAACAATAAAACATTTTTAAATAAACATTGAAGATATGCACTTTTAAAGAATTGAGACCTTTTAACAAGCAAGACCCTTTTTGTTATCTCACACCCCTCCTAAATAATCCATGGATATTAATCAAGTCAACATGAAGCACTGAAAATAATTCTAATGAGACATAGAATCTCTGCTAGCTAGGCAGAAGGTAAAGAATATACTTTCATATGATAGTCAGAGGCATTACTCTGTCAACCAGGGAAGCAAGCCGTCAGAACTGTGGGAACTTTGCCAACATTGTAGTGCTTTTTATAGCCTTCTTTAGCATCAGATACTATCAACCAAAGCAAATAAAACTTGTTTTCCAAGTTGTGTCCTTTATTTTTGCCTTTCATAGTCTGCGGTAACTTAACACTTTAGAATTGCCTTTAGCATCCTTATTATCTCAAAAGTATATAATGCAGTTTTCCATAGGCTACATGATGAATGACATCACAATAAATGCAGAAAGATATGAGTATCCATCTCCTAAATGCCAGACAGTCGAAAGGTTTTGTTAAACAGTTACATTCTTCTTAACAAAAATTTTTCTTTTGGAAAATATATTTTTCACTAAATACGTATGATGTTAAAATGGGATGGATTCATCTTTTCATTTGAATCAGTATTTTTTAAACTTTTATTTTAATCTAAAATGCAGTAAATATTGATAGTTATCATTCATTTAAACCAAACCTCTTTGGCGTCCTCAAATAAATTTTAAGAGTATAAAGGGATCCTGAAACTAAAAGGTTTGAGAAGCACTAATTTAAGACAAAGCTATTCTCAAAAGTATTTTTTCTTTCGGAAACACAAGTACATATATATTTGTATTTTTTTTTTCATTATTTCACCCTGTGTAGTCTTGACTCCTCATTTTAATTGTAACTTATTTAATTATACAAAAGTAGCTTGCTTCACGAAAACATTGGGAGGAAGGAGAATATACCCAGTTTAGAACTGTCTTGTCATGTGCAGGCAACATAGCAGGCCAGCAAAGTTTGTGCATGAACAACCAGTATTTCCACTGTGATACATATTACTTTTACATCATCAGCATAGATACCAAGGAACTGCTCTCCTTCCTAGTAGGTACAGCATTCTTGAAAGTGACTTGGATTCAAAATAGACAAATATAAACAAAAATGACCAGGAAGCCAGATACCCTGCTCTCTATGAATCTCTATAATCCATTGCTAGTGATCATCAGACTGTCAGCCATAAAACTGAATTCTGTGTCGTTCTTACCACTGGGGGAAGAGGAACTAACTTGTCAACCATGAACAAACTAGAAAGAAAAATAAAACACTAAAAAAGAGGAAATAAAAACTAGAGTAATAAAGGGTCAGTGAAATTCCAGCTCGTCACTGCTTTGGATTCAGTTTGGGAGCCAAGGAAAAGCTCACCCAGCCTTTAGCACCTGAGTCTCACCCGCCGGGAGCACCGCCACCTTCTCTGCCATCTAAACCGAGTGGATGTCTCAATAGATGACCTCAAAAACTCTTGAGAGATAATGTTTTCAAATGTAAAATCATAATGTGAAAAAATGTAAAATGAATGTCATGGATTTTAAATAATTAAAGAAAGGGGTAACTAGTAAAACATAATAACCAGTCCGACAGTTTTTTTCCTTAGGTGTTAGTTATTGACAAAGACTACCTCCTTCTAGGGCCTGAGTTTGTCAAAGCAGCACTCAGATGTACTTAAATTCTGACCCTTAGTAGGTTGAAGGTCCTTTCAGTTTCCTAAGGTCTACACTTGGGGCTCAGAGTAAATGTGCTCATTAGTCAGATTTACTGGGATTTCTGCCGTTAGGCCTCTGACTCGCTTTCCTGGACTGTCACCAGCCCTTGATTTCCTTCACAGTGATAAGGTCCAGGCCCTCTCCTATGCTCAGCACACTCGGCAGCTCATCTCCTGCGGTGGTGACGGGGGCATTGTCATCTGGAACATGGATGTGGAGAGGCAGGAGGTAGGTGTCAGTTGGCCGGGCCGGGCCCTGCAGTTCTGGCTTCATCTTCCCTCCTGCTTATCTCTTTATTTCTTTGATAACCAAACTATGAAATAAGACACATTGTTTCAGAGTATTGACAATTACAGCATGAAGCAAGTTCCCTTAGTCTCCCTTCACATATTGACATGTAACATTAATTGACAGAGAGTTCATCAGAATTTTGACTGAGACTAAGCTGTTTAAGCCTTAGGTCTATTCAAAGCAAAAATCCAAGTGAGGAAAAGGAGCCCGAGATTAGCCCTGTGTTATAAAATGCCCCATGAAAACAGGAAGCTCTTAGGCTTTATGTTATAGAGGGTAACAGTGGCTAAGAAGTAAGAAACCTTAATTTGGTTTTAATGGAAATAGTAGGCATTAATAGAAATACTAGAAATAATTTTTGTGTAATGACTCATGTTCCAAGTAACATCTTTTTTTCAGCACATACTTAAATTCTATCACAACACTGTCTTTTAATGAACTTTACTTTTAATCTTTGAGCATTTTAACAACTAATATGTTTACTGAAAAGCCCCTTTGACAAATACTTTGAAGATAACCATTTTCACATTACCCTAGAATTATTCTGGGTAGCCTTTCCATTTGAGAGTGCATTCTTTTAATTTATTTCTTGCAAGATGTAAGAATTAGATAGAAAAAGAACACTTTTACCAGACAAAAACTATTTCCCAAATTCTTTCCATGCCCTTACCCTAGTCTCATTTCAAGAGAATAGTTGCTATTACCCACAAAGTAATGCCTTTCAAATCCCAGTAATTAAATGCTTAAGAAGATTAAAGCTTTATTTGCTCAAACCATAAATCCACAGGAGCTCTATTAGTAACTAATTAAAATGATCATTACTGTTAGGACATGGGGACTTGTCGAATATTGCTTTTCAAAAGTTCCCTTGGCACTTTACAGTGCCATCCATACAGAGCCAAGGGATGTTACAGTGAGTGCTAGCCACACGAGCCACACTCTTGGTTTGGGTTCAACCTGGCAACCCGCTTTGAGTTAGAGGCGGCCACACCTAGTCTGGCTTGGCTTCTTTCCGGGCCAGGCTGAGGGACAACAGCCAGGATCTTTTCCCTTCAAACAAGTATCCTCTCCCCTCTGTGCACAGAGGCTCAAAAGAGAATGACAAGGTGATTCCCAGAGTTGAAATCAGGTGGTAACAGGCGATCCTTTGAACCCTCTTGCTTAAATTATGCTCCATGACATGGAGATGTAGGGGCACTTAGTGTGTGATGGTTTTCAAGTCTTGGTGAGTAGGTCAGTTCTCAATAAGCAGTGGACATGCATCCACATGTCTTTTGCAAGTATCATATTTCTAAACCTAAGTGTCCTGTGGTGTTTCTGAGCCTGTCTGGGATCTTCTTCCTGGTTAGGGCAGGGGCTGTGCGGTGCTCACCCTAGAAGTCCTGAGATTGTAAGGAAACGCTGGCCATGCCGATGCGCAGAGAGACTTTGAGAAAACTTGAGAGTGCTATTTAGGGTTACAAATGAGGAATCACATTAGATGTGAGATGAGACGTTCATGCCGGGTATTTTTCAGGTCAGGTTCTCAGGGAAGGGTTTATAGGAGGTCCACTGGGGCCTGAATGTGCTCTGAGCAACAGCTTCGTGGGCTTTAGAGGACAGGAAGCATCAAGAGTGAGAACATCCTCATGGTGCACTAATAATGCTCCTGAGCAGGTGAGCGGCACTCAGGGATGAGAGCATGGCAGATAGAGGACAGTTAGGGACAGATGACGGGAGACTTTGAGAGTGGCTGGATACAGATAGGGCTGACATACTGTATAACAGAGGTCCCTGCCCCTGGGCGGTGGATCAGCACCTCTCTGAGGCTCATTAGGAGTTGAGTCACACAGCAGGAAGTGAATGCAGAGCAGCCAGCAAAGCTTCTCTAGCTGGATAGCCACTCCCCGTTTTCATAACCACATGAGCTCTGCCTCCTGTCGGATCAGCAGTGCTGTTGGGTTCTCACAGGAGCACAGACCCTACTGTGGGCTGCATGCCCGGGGGACTAAGTTGCTTGCTCCGTTGAATCACTTGCACCACTCCCACCCCATGGAAAAATTATTTTCCATGAAGCTGGTCCCTGGTGGAAAACCTTGAAGACTGCTGCCATAGAACATGTGTTTGTCCATACCATTAATAAACTCCACTTATTCAAACATCATTTGTATTTTATTATTTTTATATTTTGTTTTGTTTTGTTTGTTTTTTGAGACAATGTTTCACTATTGAGTTCAAGCTGGCCTTGAACTTACGATGTAGCTCAGGCTGGCCTCAAACTTGTGGAAATTCTCCTACCACAGCCTCCCAAGTGTTGGGTATACAGGCATGCACCACTACACCCGGCTTTCAAACATCATTTTTTAAAAGTATGTACTATATATAATACATGTTCTTTGTGGAAAAGTCACAGGATGCTCTTTCACAAATAGAAAGCAGGTCAGTGACTCAACACCACCACCCAGGAACACTACCCCTAACATGTTAACATACACCTTTCCTTACATGTTTTTTGTTTTTGTTGTTTTTTTTAGTCTTTTTGAGACAGGGTTTCACTATCCAGTTCAGGCTCACAAAAAAAAAAAAAAAAAAAATGAAGTCCTCCTAATACATGCTGATTTACTTCTCTTTCCTATTTCCTGGTCCTTTCCAAATCCCTTATTATAGATACCCACATACTCACTGTGATGCATTTAATGTGTGTTTAAACGAAGCTGTGTGTGTGTATGCGTGTGTGTGTGTATGTATGCGTGTGTGTGTTACAGTTCACATAAACAATGCTGCCCTACAAGCCCACGTTTGTTTCCAGCTTTTCCTCTGGGACCTTTCTAAGCTCTTCCCATCCTGCTGTGTGTATCTTGGGGCACTTCTGCATAGGATCCCACAATATGTAGTAGTGCCGTTTTACCTCTGTTCCCCAAGCAAAGGGCACATAAATTGCCAGAAACTTTGATGCCACACACAAACATAGCACCCAGATGACCTTTCACATGTCCCCTCATAGACCTATTGTGAGATCAGTCCAGGTATATTCTTGCTTTTGCTAGGTAACCAAAAGGCTGTGCCATTACACTTGTAGTGGAAGACATGGAGTTTCCTTCCTGACCCCTTTCATTCTCCCCAACAGTTATTGTTAACTCCATTTCCAACTTTGACTTTCTGGAGACAGGGTGAAATAGTATCTCTTTTTATTTTGTATTCTCTGTTCAACAGTAAATTTGAGCTTTTTATGTATATTTAGTTTTTAAGCCTTCCCTATCTATGAATTAACATGTTGATATCTCTTGTATCTTCTTGCCAATTTATCAGATGTTTCTTGACATTTTCTTACTGTTTTGCAGGGGTTCTTTGTTAGTTATTTAGGCTTAGTAAATACCTTCATCTAACCTGTTCACCTTTTGCCTTATGTACCACTTCCTAACTAAAGGTTTTTTCATCCATTGTTTTTTGAACATTTCCCACGCCTTTAAATATTTAATACATAATTTTAATGGTAATAAGGTTATATTAGGGAAATTATTTCTTAAATAAATATTAATACACTCCCTCATTCTCTAAGGAGCATAATAATATGATTTTTATTATGTAAAGTGAGTTGCCAGTTATTTTTTCACTATAAGTTCTTAGTCCAAATTTAATTACTAACTATAAGCATTACTTGATGTATTTGTGTAACAAATAAGTTTTTGTTTCTCTCTTTTTTTGTGGGGAGTGGAGTAAAGTTTTCATTTCAAAAATTTGGACAGCATCAACATTCAGGTAGTGGCAAAATCAGGACATGTGTAAAATGCTGTACAATACACTAGATTCTCTCTTTTTTCTTCAGATTACCCTGATTCTCCTATGTCATATTGTCTGAAGAATGATAGTATAGATAACCCTTTTGGTGATAAAATATTGTCTTAGGTAAAAACCTTGTATTATTATATTAAATCTTTCTTTAATTGGAATATAGCATGAAGATTACAAAGTAAATCAAGGCTTACTCCTTTTCTTTGATTTTAATGAAATAAGTAGACCAACAATAGAATGTCTCCTTTTTACTTATATTTTGAGAAAACATAGTTTTAGGCTTATTTCTGCCTGAGCAAAAGGGTCACATCAACAACAAAAAAAACTCCAGCGCCTCTACCATGATGTTGTCACCTGTGACTGTCTAGAGGGGGTGGAATGCTGTGTATGTGGCATTTCTCAAACTTGTTTGATCCCCAGTATCTTAAAAAACAAGTGTCTGTTGAGGAAGATGCTCCCTGGAATACACTTTTGGGAAACCCTGGGGTTGGGCATATATTTCAAGGTTCCTGGGGTTCTGTACTGTATGGAAGGAAATGACTTCGTCTTGCAAACAATGACAGTATCGTTTTTAATATGTAAAATTAGTCATTGGTTGTTTTTTCACAAGAAGTTCTTAATTAGCCTAAATTTTTTTACAAACTATAATTCTGCAGAATCAAATATGGAACTCTAGAAGCAAATGCAGTCACCATATGCATAATCAATACAGACTTACTAAACAATAGCTTTACACGGAACACACTTTTAAAACTGGCTGACATGATTTAGGTTCCTTGTGACAGGATTAGGAAATAATGAACAAAGCCAGAATATTGTGTGACCCATGAGCCCAGAATTGGAGCCTCAAAGCCCGTGGGGCCCTGCCATGAGCAAATAGTGGACTGGTAGCCGCCATGAGTATGCACTGTGGTCAGCTTATACCACTCCAACACAGGGGCTTCGTGTGTGTGTGCCGTGTGCACTTGGACATCGCCGTGCAGTTGGAGCAGATGTGGTTACAACCAGTCTTAAAAATGTGAAATCCAGTTCTAAATCTTCAGCATGGCTGTCAAGAGTGCAGTATGGCCTCAGCCAAAACCTCTAGCCCCATCCCTCATTCCCCATGGGCCCTCTGGCCAGCCCGAGCTGCTCAGTCCCCTTTTCCTGGCCTCTTTCTGTCTGTCCTCAGGTCTCAGCTGACTTACCTTTTCCCAGAGAACACCAGCTTTGGTCAGAGCCCTCTGTTTACCTTTGCCATAGCACCCTTGGCCTCTCCTCAGGCCTTGGCACTCTTAGAATTACTGAATAATCATTAACATTTTCATGATCAGTCCTTGCTGATAAACTGTAAGATCCATAGCATGTTTACCACCACATCCCATCCCTAGGGCCTGACACACAAACTTTGAATGAATGTTTTTCTAATGATTAACTAAGAAACCCATGCCTCTGTTTCGAATAAATGCATCCTGATTCCAGAAGTTTCGTCAGTGTCAGTAGTTCCTTTGTCCTTCTCACTGTGACCTGTTATGTGCTTTATTTGATCAGACCCCTGAGTGGTTGGACAGTGATTCCTGCCAAAAGTGTGATCAGCCTTTTTTCTGGAACTTCAAACAAATGTGGGACAGTAAGAAAATTGGCCTAAGACAGGTGGGTGATTCAGATGTTTCATCACAGTGGAAATGACTTAACTTGGTGATTTCAGAAAAAATAGCTTACCTGGGGGGAGTTGTGGTAGAGATAAATTATTATCCTGGAGTCGTCTTGTGACTGCACATTAATATGTCCCCCGCCCCCCATCTGTCATAGCTCATTCCTATTACATTGAGTTTCTGCAGTGGTTTGTTTACAGTAAGTAGTTGAGGGATACAATTTTAGAATTTTAATGGCATCTATTGAAACGCACCTTAGAATTAAGAGGCAACATGCTTAGTGCACATTGGTTCCAAACCATGAAATTATTTAAGTGGTATTTATTTCTCCTTAATTATTACACTTTTCCTCCTCATTTGGTTTTCATTATCTAGATCTGCTGGTAGCGTATCATTTTCAGTCTGATCTCATGGTTTGAGTTGGTCTTTCCCAAAAAAATCCAAAGGTCACCAAGGTTTAACATAGCCAAAGTTACAGGTAATAGGTTGAGTCAGGTTTCTTCCACGTTTTCCTTCGTCCAGCAGCATAATCTCTGGAGATGACACTTCTCCAGTACACTTAGCTCTAAGACCACCCAGCCATTGGGTTCTCTGTAGTCACAGTGCTGATCACGGTAAAGGATGAGGGTGAAAAGTGGACTAGGGGAGGAGACACACACCATCAGGTGTGTCTCCAGCAGCCCTCATTCTGGACACAGAGATCCCAAAAGACAAGGCATCTGGTGTGCTCCTGTGAGGTTTCCGGGCAGTCTTGCCTTGCATCCTCGCCTTGAGTGATCACAACTGAGTGTGCTAGGAGGTCATGCACAGCCATCACTGCCTCTGTTTTCTCTCCTTGCTCCAGCACCATTGCCGCAAGTGTGGGAAGGCCGTCTGTGGCAAGTGCAGCTCCAAGCGCTCCTCCATCCCCTTGATGGGCTTCGAGTTTGAAGTGAGGGTCTGTGACAGCTGTCATGAGGCCATCACAGATGAAGAGTAAGTTCCCACTGTCTGCGGACTCTCCTGGTTACAGAGGGAGCCACCCATGCCTCAGATGGCTCTAATTCCTGCTGGGTTAGCTACAGATCACTGCAAGTGATAAAAGTCCTTCTATGCAGCAAGAGACTTGTGTTACCTTGAGAGGTCATAAAGAGAGAATACAAAGAATGTGTGTGTGCGTGATATTGGGGGTTGAACCCAGCGCCTTCACACTAAGCTACATCCCCAGTCCTTTTTTATGTTTGCTTTTGTAATGGGGTCTTGCTACTGCAGTAAATTGTACAGGCTGGATTCAAACTTTCCATTCTGCCGCAGCCTCCCATGTTGTTGGGATAATAGGGATCCACCACTATGCCCACCTCATCTCTGTGCTCTTTTTAATCTCCAGGGTATGTTCATTTAAAGTACAGTGGTACCCCAGTTCACAAACATAATTCTTTTCATGATTCTGGTCACAAACCAAACTGGACAAGACAAGAATCAAATCAGATTTTCTCATACGGTCAACATTCAACATAATCACTGAATTTGATTCGGTTCTTGTCCAACTCAGTTTGTGACCAGAATCGCGGAAAGAATCGAGTTTATGAAACAACTGAAGAGGCTCTCTGAGTAAACGCTTCTGTTGCTCACTTACTGAGAATTGCCTAGGGAACTAGGACTCACTTTGTAGCCCAGGCTGGTGGCTTTACAGGGTTTGAATCAGGCCCCAGCCAGCCTCCAGAAGAGGGCTTCAGTTTTCCGGAAGAGCTAAGCTGCTTTACCTAAGAGGCAAATATACTGGTTATCCACTGCCCCATTAGCTCCTTGTCAGTCCTTCTAGAACCTTTTGTGTGCTGTGGAAGGGAGTGAGAATCTGCACTTGCTCTTTAATCTTGGCTAAGTGAAAACTGTCCCTTAATATAAACAGAATGCTCTGAACAAGTTTCCCCTTTACTGAGACACAGGGGGATCAATCCCCTAAGTAATTTGTCTTCCAGTTCTCCCAGTGTAGTCAAATCACTTTAAATACTCTCATTTACCCCTATCAAGGATAAATTAAGATACCCTTATATAAGTGGGCATTTATATTCATTATTTTCCACTGATCATACATGATGAAATTAGTAAGAATTTTTATTGAATAGACAGCTGCAAGAGACTTTAAAGATAGTCTTGTTTAGTTCTTTTATCATATAAAGAAATAGACCAGAAAGTCTAAGGAACTTGCAGATTAAGCCTAAATCTTTAATTTTGAAGATTTAAATGTGATCATTTTTAGCTACTAAAGATCTAGCCTGCAGATTTAACTGCAGAAAAGGGGAAGAAAAACATTCCATCTTCTGAGCAGCTAGTGCAGCAGTGAGAGCCTTGGACTGTGACAGGAGTGGCCTTCTGCTTTGTGGCCCTCCTTCATATCTCACTGTGTCTTCTGCCTCTGCTTCATGAAGTACTAGCACTGCTTTTGCAGTACCTAGGCAGTCAGCAAGGCCTTGTACTTTGAAAAAAAAGCATGGGTTAAAAAATACACAGTATGCTGGGCATGGGGGGGTACTCACTTACAATCCGAGCACTCAGGAAGCTGAGGCAGGATGATTGCTGCAGGTTCAAAGCCAGCCTGGGCTATATGGTGAGTTCAAGGCCAGCCTGAACTGCATGGTGAAACCTTGACTCAGACAAAAAAAAAAAAAAAAAAAAAAAAAAAAAAAAAAAAAAAAAAAAAAAAAAAAAAAGAAAAAAGAAAGAAAGAAAATACAAAGCAAATAATGATGTTTGTTTATATATTTTTTTGTTTTGCTCATTGAAGATACAGAATACTACAGAAAAATGAATGGATAACCTTTAAAGAGAATGATAGTAGGATACTAGGCATTTTAACAAGCCCTTTTTTTCAAATTAAATAGGCCAGGTAGACCTAAGGTCCTAGGGGAACCGACAAGCAGCCAGTGGAGTAGTGAGAAACTGAGAATATTTGCCTCATAGGTAAAGCATCTTAGCTCTTCCTGAAAGCTGAAACCTTCTGGAGACCAGCAAGTCCTTCCTTATAAGCAAAAACGTTACAAAAGCACCATGGTTTATTTTAAAAAGATTTCTCAAAAGCACAGGTACAGATGACTTCATCTTCAGCACATTCTCATGCAGCACCTTTGGAGACTGCATCTCTTTCCCATTTGGGAACTGTAAGGATTCTTTTACTTCATTATAGTTTTAAGATCATAACAGCCCACCAGGGAATAAAGGCAGTCTGGGAAGCATTTCTAACAGTGAAGCGGTTTTAGTAGCCTAAAAAGTAGAGCCTAGTATCATCCTAGATCCCTATAGTTCATATCCCATCCTTTACTCTCCTCCTGTTCCTTCCAGGCGTGCACCCACGGCTACCTTCCATGACAGTAAACACAACATTGTGCATGTGCATTTTGATGCAACCAGGGGATGGTTACTGACTTCTGGAACTGACAAAGTTATTAAGGTAAGACACCATCAGATTACACTTTCTCTTTGTGGCCATATGTAAACAGAAAGGAACACCAGGAACATGTGAGCTCTGCTCAGGAGTTATCGTTGGCAGTAAGCTTTCTTGAAAGCCTGCTATATGCATGTTTCCAACTGTGAGGAATGAATAATCTACTGGAGACATATTCTTTTAAAAAAAAATAATAGATCACATGTGCAGCAGTAGGAAGAGTGATGGAGATAAGAATAATCTTAAGAGTTCAGCATAGGGCGATGGTGGTGCTAGAGAATGGAAGTGGGTGGGATTGAGCTGAGCACTGAGTGAAAGGCAGGACTTGAGTAAGCCCACGGCTAATAAATAAGATCTTCTCCCTCTGAGATCAATTAATCCAAGAGTGCTCATCCAGGGCCTCTCTGAGGACTGTGGTAGACCGCAAGGACTCTATGCCACAGCAGAGGCCCACGAAAGAAAGGGCCACCCCTGTGTCCTTTCCATGCCATTCTTGGAGGCAGCAGCAAGATGCAATGGCCAGTAACTCCCTTTGAGAGCCTCAGTTCCTTGATTTTTGATGTCTTATAGAATTATTTAGAAGATTAAAGGAGAAGATGTGGAAGAACACAGCACAAGCTTAGTGTGCAACATATGTTAGTTCCCTTCCTCCTTAATGAACCTGATCTGCATTTATTCTCCATTAGCTAGATTAGATTTCAAGTTGCCTTTGTGTTGTTTTTAGCTGTATAGAATCATATTAGAAGGGTATGCAGTCGTTTGTCAAATGAAAAAACTTCACTTGAATTGTAAGGACTGTCCATCTTCAATATAATTCGATTTTAGTTTACCCTGTATTTTCTTCTTCTTTTCACAGTTATGGGATATGACCCCAGTGGTGTCTTGATGACTGTCCTGGGAATCAGAAAGATAGTATTTACTAAAGAAATGGTTGTTTTGATCCAAATGATTACTGGAGAAGCAAAGCAGATGTGTGGGAAGTAAGAGAAACTAAAGACCCTAGGTGAACGTGCATCTTACTTACGCAGTCAGTGGTGAACTAGCAAAAGAACATTTGCAGGGACTTTTCAACTTGTTCATACAATATAAAGAAGATATTTTTTTAACAAATGGTTTATACAGTCTGGCTATGCTACATTGTTTTAAGTATGCTGAAAACATCTGTGTGGGGTGTTTAATTTTTGTATTTTCTAAGCCTCCGTTTTACCTGTTGCTTTGTGTGTTGGAGAAATAAGAGAATTATCAATTCAGAGTCTTTTGGTCTCTGTAAAGTAGTTCCCACGTTTTCTTCATTGTGGCATGTGGCCAGCATCTTTTTCTACTCTTCTGACATCATCTACTTGTACCTTCTCTGCTTTGTGCCAGAGTATGTATATTTATGTGTTTATTCCCAGTGTTTCTGCTTTCATTTCTTCTCAATGGAGAGATTGGGAAACCGTTTGTATGGCTCTACCAGCCAACTTCTTGAATCACCGGAAGAATGATCCATTTCTGTTGTCTGATCCGTTCATGTTCTCGCTGAGTAGAAATGACTTCCTGTTTTTCCCTCAGGTTTCTATGTTTCCCACTTTAGAAAATGCTGTGAGAAAGATGTTCCCACCATGATAATCCCAAAAGTAGATAATTAGAACTCACATCTTCAACCATCAGTGCCTGGATCATTCAGCATTCAGCTGGGGCCTTGTGAGCCTTTTATTGTTAGGGTGTTTTTTGTTGTTGTTGATGTTTTGTTTTGTTGTTTTTGTTTATTTGGGGTTTTTTTGTTTCATTTTGTTTTACATAGCTCTTACTTATAACATTCAAAAGAAAAACTTACAATCTCTAAAAATAAATGCCTTTAAGATGTGTTTTCCTGTGCAACATCATCTCTGAACTAGAACATGTATTGCTGTAAGGTTGTAATCCTGCTGTCTTCCTCAACATCTGTATTTTGTTACCCTTCAAAGTCCAGACATTCAAATATTTTATGTTACTGTATTTCATCTGAACACTTTGCACACTTTCATACTGAGACTGTATGTGATCTGAGATGTATAGGTACTGAATGCTACAGCTCCTGCTGTGTTCCTGTTGGAAACTTAAAAGAGGATTTTAGAAAATGAACATGAAGAATTCTTACTTCTAAGGGAATCCAATCAAACTTGATAAATGATCACCTCAGGATACTGAAGTCCTTTTTTAAAACCCCATTTTCAGTGTAAAAATAGAATTAAAATTAGTGGCAAGCATGTGCCAGGTACCTGCCCCATTCTGAGCACTTTATGTGGATATCACCTCATGAGATCCTCACCTGTCAGGAATATTCAGTGTTCACCAAGTCTCTTGAAGATCCCTAGGTTAATAAAGGCTCACAGATAAACAGATCATTTGCCTGCTCTTTCCCTTCTGGGTCCTATCTCCATGGTAGCAGTTCACTTCTGAGTTGACAAGTTTTTGGTAGTAGATAGGATTTGAGTAAAGCAGAAATCCTCCCTACTTTTTTTTTTTTTTTTTTTCTTTTCCTGGAAAGCACTTTACTCCCCTTACAGTCATTCATTATTTTTCTAACTGGCAATACTCACTGAAAGCTATACTTAGATACTGCCCCAAGCCTAACCTGGTGTACTCCCTGGGGATGGGACTTCCTAAAGGTGACTCTGCTGGCCCAGCATGGAAGACAGGGCCAGAGCGTGTGTCCTGCACATCCGTGGCACAGGGCAGCCATCACTTGAGGCCAGCATTCTTGAGGATGCACACAGGCTCGCATGTGCACACAGAAGGAAGTCATCACCATCTGTCACTTCACTGCCCCCCCACTACTCTTGCTTGTGTTCCATCAAAGCTGTTATAACTACTTCGAGTCTGTTCTGCATGGTTGCTCTGTAAGAGAGCTTTAAAAAAGGGATTACCTTTAAAATATTAGAATATCTATTTTTCGTGTATTACTAGAACCTGTGGCCACTTATTATGTTGTATGTAATAGAGAGCTGCGTGCTGGAAATGAGTAAGAGAAATGAATCACTCTGCTTTCACTTCCTGAACTTCTGCACCTGGCCTGCATATAGGGAAGGAGGTACAGTTTCAGGGAGGCAGGAGTTCAGGTACCCAGCAAGCTTTGTGTGGATCCCCAGTTAGGTATAGATGAGTTCAGACCTCCTTTGGCAAGCTGATTGTCCCCATTAGATCACACATGGACACTGTGGTCTCTGTGCTCTGTGCCCCTGTGCTTCATTCCAACCGCCTCCCGCCCAGCATTGCTGTGACCCAGCCCACAGAGCCGCTCAGAGGTTAAATCTCATTAGTGATGAAAATTGAGATTGAAAACCACAGGTATTTCAAGGTATCTACTGCTCTGCCCTTTGCTTTCCCCTTATCTATGTGGGTGCTCGAATTTGGTGAAGAGTTTAGCAAATTAATTGTATGGGTTTGTAATACTGAATTCTTGCATTTTGCATTAAGTATCTACCATTTTTGTAACTTAGAGAAAAATACGTTCTGGTGTTGGATATCTTCCAAGCGTTTTGTGGAAATATGGGCTTCATTATGAGTGGAAGCTGGCACCAGCACTTGGCTTTTCTCCTGTCTAGGTGAAAATCATAGTTCTTTTTGTATCCTATTGGATTTGCACTTTACATGTATTTTTGCTGTACTGCTTAAACACAAAGCAGCTCTGGCAAATAATGCCTAACGTGGCTGTGTTGAAGAAGTAGCAGAACTGCACTTCACAGAGTTGTTCCCTTTTTGGTAGAACAAAATCAATCTCATGTTCTTGGTTCCGCCAAAGAAATGACATTGCTCAAGTCTGCAGCTGCCTGGGTGTATCTCCATAGTAGCGAAAAAAAATGGTTTCTTGTATCATTTTTTTAAATATGAGGTCAGTCAACCATAATGTATTTCTTTTTAATGTTTGAATTACTCAGAGAATCATAAAATCATAAAACTGGAAGGGATCTTGAGATCTAGAATGTTCCTAGCAGAAAAATTACCAGGCAGTTAGATATAACTGAAGCGTAAACAAGAGAACCCAAAAGAATATTCAAGGAACAATTGTTTTTTAATATTACCTAGTAACAGCTTGAGTTGGAGGAGCGACTCCAGCCCCTTGAGACAGGGAGCTCTCTAGAACTGCTTTGGTCTTCTCATTGGAAGTGTGTTTGACACTGTTTTTGGACCCAACCCTGTGGTTATTACTGTAATGGGTCTGAACTCTTATCAGGAGGCAGTTACTGTTCCTCACCCCCAGAAATTCATTTCCACACTCTTCCCCATGGATCACCCCGGGAGCAAAACTGAAGTGGAAATCCAGGGGTCTCAGTTTGTTGCAGACCAGGCTTGAGTGAGTCTCTGGGGCAGTACCATTTGTCCTTCTGGTGGCACATTACAATTTTATCTTCTGAGGTTCACTTTTTAAAAATATAATGTATTTTTGCTTAACATTAGTCCTTAGAGCTTGAGTTTTGACTTTTAAGTGAAAGAGTGGCTCTAAACTATATGTCACAGTTAGTGGACATAAATATTCATTAAATGAGATTCTTTTGGTTTTGCCTTTTCATAATTGTATGTAAGGAAACTTGTTCGCTAAGATTTATATCCTAAAGTGAAAGAGAAGTGTTTTGCCAAAATGTCCTCATTTTTCTCCTTTAAAATAATGTTAGGTTAAATTTTGCCTGGTGTGAAAGTAGATACTTTGCAACTTGATTTAAAAACACAGAAATTAGCTTAATTCTGAACATCGAGTTATCTAGATTGCAGTTCTGGTCCAGGTCAGCCCCCTACTATTGAGAAACACCCCTTCTCCCACATACCAGGCAGCTCGATGATCAGGTAGCCATGTGTCCGAGAGCCCTTGCTGGCCATGCAGAAGCCACACTGATATGTAAATGGGCCACTTCAGGACTGTGATTAATGTTATGATAAGTGTGTGCCTGGGGTCCCAGCCAGCATGACCCTACCAAGCAGAGAATGAAGAAAATCTAGGCTACAGAAACAGCACAGACAAGCCTGAAATCTGTAGTGAGCCTGGTGTGTGCAGAGACCACAGGGAGGTAGCATTGCCAGAGAACATCAGTTGACTCAGCTACAGGCCTGGAGCCCACGCCCTTTTAGCCACTAAGACACCAGTGCTCCATGGCCTCATGGCCTAGGAGAGGGAGGGCACACCCAGTTCCCTGGGACAGATTTGCTCAGAAGCTTACCCTGCAACTAGCACTACTATCTGCTGATTTTTCTGGATGCACTGCCTTTCACTTAAAGCTGCGATACAGACCTGGAGATTATGCATGCATGGTCTATGGAAAACTATCACTAACTAACTAGATTAAATCATGGGCTTGCCATGCTTAACTGATCTGCTGTGAAAAAGGGAAAGCGAGGCTACAGCAACAGCTGGGGCAGGAAGAGATTGTTCTAATCAGGGTTGAGATTGCACTAATGTCTAATATGTGCAACACAATAGGAATTTGTGTTGCCGGGCACAAATAGTAGCTGCTACTGGTAGTCCCTGTCCTTCTCAACCTTAGACTGGCTCTCAGAAGCAATGGGCCATTCCCGTACCATGTAGCAAATGCCAGGAGTCTGTCATCGGGGCACTCCCCATTTAGAAGGGAAAGAATTTTCTCAATTCAGTTAGGGGACAAAGGGTTCAGGCAGCCACCTGGCTCCCCAAAGACCTCGCTCTGCTGAGGAAGGAACACCTCGTGGCAGTGCTAGAAAATGCCTGCCTATTTCTTGCTGTGATATCATTAGCCTTTTTGTCCATAACTGAATTCAGAAATATCTCTGTTCATGTTTTAAATTTTAGCCCAGCTTTACAACCGAAAACAAATACCAACCCTCAGGCTTTAGTTTGCATTTTTGCCTTTTAATGTTACCCTTCCCACCAAGAAGCTTCTCTAGATCTAACACTTGGCAGCAGTGTCTGAAAATTAAATCTGCCCTAAGTTGGAGGGGGTCCCTCCCTCGTATTTTCCATGCCAAGCAAGCTTTTATAAGACAGTAGGTAGCCCTTTGTTAGAGATGTTGAGAAGGAGATTAAGCTTTGAGGATGAATGAATTCATAGTCCTTCTTAAGGCCCCTTCAAATCTTGTGATTCTATGATTCTGTGAATGTTAATAGACTAACTCAAACCTTTACCAGCACAGGGCTAACTTCACTCTGACAAATGAGAGCATGTTGCCGCACATATAGTTTCTGCCATATTGAATGAATTGGTTCCTGGAATTTTCCATCTAATGCCTAACAGGTACGGCATTAGAAGATTATAAAGGTGGAAGTTAATCATGGTACCATCTCATTATAATAGATACCTCAAAATGTTCACCTTAATGAGTCAAGAGTATCTTGACTTTCTTGAAAGAAGGAAGTATCTGGGAATTGCGAGCTGATTTAAAGTTTGGAATCTGACCTTGATACTTACGATTCTTTAAGGTTGTTTTCTTGGTCCTTTGGAACATATGAGAAGGTAAACTATTAAGTCAAAAGAGAAAAAGGAAAGTGGTTTGAAAAAGAAAGTATCTCCCTTACTTACTTTTCTATCATTTGAATGATGGCAGCCTGTTGTCAGTAGCCAGTACAAAGTATGGACCAAAACACTCGTGTCGCCATTAACCATTGTATTCATCGGAATCTTCTACTATTTGCCTTGTTTTTTAAATTACTTTGATTTTCAAGGTACTGTCATTTTGCAAAAGAAAATGTACAAAAATTGCTATTAACTGGACAACAGGGAAGGTGCTAGCCCCACGTCCGTGCCTCCCCTCTGCTGGCTTTGTAGCCGGGGATACGACTCATCCATTGCACACAGCCAGCAGGCTGGGACCCGCGTCTGGACCTGACTGCAGTGGACTTGTTACTTCGTGGGTATCTTTCTCTTTTTCTGGAATGAGGAGATTCTCCAGGGGTCAGGCTGAATGTGGTAAACCTGAAGCTGGAACAGATCTTGCCAGGGTGGTTCTAGCGGAACCCCTCTGGCATTTGCCCTGTCCTTTGCCACTGGATTCCATCAACCAGATCAACAGTCTTGACGTGGACCTCCTGAATGTGATGAGGTGGTACTGTGTGTGCAAGAATGTCCTATGATGAGCTGTTTGTATCCAGTCCTTCATCCTGTGCTGCTGAACATAATGAATGTTTTCACTCTGCTCAGCTTCCCACTGTGCTGCCCTCTAACCTCTAATGTATGTGTAACCATTACCAGTGTAAGGCTCTCTGTGCAGAGTTGCCCCTGTGGTTTAAAAATAAATGTTTGTGAAAACCTGCCTGCAATTATGTCCCCATTATTGCTTTTACATCAAGCCACACACCCAGTAGACTCATTTGGTACCACCCTTGTGGGTTCTGACACACATCAGGGTAGGTAGGATTGAGAATTACCCAGCTCACTCCTGCTGTCTAGACCTCAAGGAGAACTGTCATCTGGAGACATAGGCGGTGCCCATGTGGTCCTTATCTTTCATGTAACTCTGCTTTTCCTGTTTCATAAACTTTCCAAATGAGGCAAAAAGACTTCAAGAGCAGTACAGCTAGGAAAGGCCCCTTTCAAGACTCATGAGATCATTTTGGTTTGGTTTGGTTTGGTTTGGTTCGGCTTTGGGGGGGGGTTGATTTTGTTTTTGTTTTGTTTTGTTTTTTTGAAAGAGTCTCGCTATGTAATTCAGGCTGGCTTTGAACTCACTATGTAGTCCAGGCTGGCTTTGAACTTGTGGTGATCCTCCTGCCTCAGTCTCCCTAGTGCTGAGATTACAGGTGTGTGCCGCCATGCCCAGCTGGTGCAGTCCATTCTATGGAGATGAAAACACATATAGAGAAATAAGTGACCGCGCCACCCCCACCCGTGTGGAATAGCTGGTAAGGGGTGTCTGAGTTGCACAGCCCTCCGCGGCCTCTGTCCCCAGTCCTGCCAGCACAGCCTCACCCACACCCAGTGTCACGAAAGGCCCCAGCTTCTTGCAGAAAAGCAGCAAGGCAGTTGGACGAAGCCAGTATTTGTCAGACAGTGCTGCTTCCTGCCAGGACACCAGCCTGCCAGGTAGGTGCACATTGTGGTTATTTTTCTCGCGCTAAGACAAAAATATCCAACACCCAAAATTAGGGAAGGGAAGGTTTATTTAGCTTACAGTTTTGGAGGTTTCAGTCCATACTCAGCTGGCTCTGAGGCAGGGTGGTGTGGCTGAGGGACAGCTGTTCATGGCGCCCGCACACAAGAGCAAAAGGGCAAAAAGGGGGAAAAACATGCCTCTTCCCTTACATTGGATGCTGGTTACCCAGCCCTGGCTGGAACAGCACTCACACTACCCATCCCAGCGCTAGACAATGAACCAATCACAAACGCTAGATTCAGCCGCCTCCATGACTGCGTGAGGCTTTGGGGGACATTTAAACACAAACCATAGCAGTGCACCCAGAAAAATCCCTTCTCCAAGTCCTTGACTGGTGACCCCCGGATTTGAATATTTCAGATACCACCAAGGAGCTGCACCTTCTCAGAATTGCTGCTGCTAGCAGGGCGTGGTGGCGCACGCCTTTAATCCTAACACTCGGGAGGCTGAGGTAGGAGGAGCATTGTGAGTTCGAGGCGGACTTGGGCTACAACGTTGAGCGCAAGGCTGGCCTGCGCTACATAGTGTGACCCTGCCTCAAAAAACTAGGGCTGGGAGTTTGGCTCAGTGGCTTAAGTGCCTGTCTGGCAGGCATGAGGCTGTGAGTTTGATCCCCAGTGGTGCTAAAAATAAAAAAAAAAAAAGAATTGCTGCTGCTGTGGGGGACGAGTCATGTTTATTTGTCCTTGGACACCAAGAACTTCAGTACATGAATTCAAAATCTGCTGTTGATCTATGTTGGTTTCTCTGGAGTCGTAAGAGAGAAACTGATGTGACTTAGTTTTATCTAAGTGTAGAGAGATTAGAATACCAGGGGTATTACCGAAGCTGCTCATAATCTTAAGCAAATATAAGCTAGGCCTTATTTAAATTGTGTATATAAATATGCATCATCTCTTAGGTGTGCTTGCTCCTGAGGACACGCATGGCCCAGGCAGTCCTCTCCGTGATACAGAAGGAGGTGCCCAGCAGTCACCCAGTGGACACGGAGGAGCCAAGGAAGGGGAAGAGGCCCTTGCAGCAAATGCAGTTGGCTTCTACCCCTGGATCCCCTCGCACTGACAGTGTTGGTTAATCTTCAATTTAGAATGCTTTTTAAAATCATATCCTCAAATAGATGAGATATTTCAGCAAGAAAATAACCTGCCTATGAAGACTAAGTTTAGCTTGTTTAGCGCCCCAGTCATACACGTTTTATTTTTTTATTTTTTTGTGGCACCGGGGATAGAACTCACAACCTTGCGCCTGCCAGCTGCCTTAAGTCACTAAGCCAATCTCCCCGCCCTATTTTTTGAGACAGGGTCACACTAGATAGTTCAGGCCGGCCTTGCTCACATTGTAGCCCAAGCTGGCCTCCACCTCACAATGCTCCTCCTACCTCAGCCTCCCGAGTGCTGGGATTAAAGGCGTGCACCACCACACCCGGCCATACACATTTTAAAATAGAAGTTTCCACTCTTCCTAATGCCTCATTGCTACAGTAGTGTCTATGTGGACACTGAAGTGGAGCCTGTCCAGCAATCCTGAGTCCACACCTGCGGGTATTTCCACCTGGGGTCTCCTGGCCTAGCCTAATCTCCACCCCAGCTGCTGAGGGTTTCAGTGAGTGTGTCCTCTTGTGAGGGGATTGCTCTAGCAAGAGGTGAATATGCAGAAACTGGTTACTGATCTACACCAGAGAGAAAACAAAGTGAGCTGCTGTAGCCCATGCTGACCTCGCTGCCAGCTGCTGCCACTTGGTAGATACCACCCCTGCCCTCAGAGGCCTCACCGGTAGGCCCCATGGATGCCATGGTGAAGGGGATCCTACACAAAGGAGAAAGTGAGAACTGGGGGTAGATTCAAGATTCTCTCTCGCCATGGGCCAGTGCTGGGCAAGGATTGGAAACCAGACAAGGCTCGATGGGGCGGGGCATACGTGTGGGTGGATGGGCAGCAGGAGGTGGCATTAGTGTCCTAAGGCCAACCAGCAGTCCCTCAAGCCAGGTGGTTATCATCCATAACAGGACAAAGAGCACCAGAGAGAAGGGGCCAGCATATACCCAAGGACCCTGTCCACTCTAACCCCTACCTCCTGCCTCAGACTTAACCCCGAGGAGCCACCGAGGTTGAAAACAAAAACTAAACAAGTGAACACTCCCAAAACAGCAGATCACTATTCCTCTGTTCGAGTTGCTCTGGACAGCTCCTGCCACCCTGGAACTCAGTAAGTTCCCTAAGGTAAGAATCCCTTCCACCCTGTCCCCAAGGCCTGAATGACAGGCTTATCACAAATCTTAGAAGGACCCACTAAGTTCATAAAGATAAATGGAAAAGGAGGGGTGCAAAATCAGGGGTGATACACTTGCCAAAATTAACCCCAAGAGGCAAAGGAGTCATCTCACCAACAAAGCACACACACAATCATAGGCAAGCAAGAGACAGTCCCATCCTCACCCTGGGTTCCATGGCAGGGAGACCACGCTACTGCCCACGGCCATGTTTCAACTGCTTTCATACCCAAGGAGGAAGTCGTTATGTGGCCACTGGGCTGCATGGCCAGTGTAGGGGAGAAAGCACCACACCAGTGTCGGCCCCCTCAGCTGCAGGTGACAGTCTATCCCCCAGCCCGATGGGGGACCCCAGCATTGGCAGCCTTACAGCTTATGAGGAGGGCATTCTCGAGTAAAGGAATTTCATGTGCCTGACTTCTTTTTAATACCAAAAAATGGAGTGAAGTTATAATCTGCTGCTTGCTTCCAAACAGCATTTATCCAAGCTCTGCAGAACAATTTCAAAAGAACCTTGTTCTAACGCTCCTGAGGTGCTGCCTGGTAGAAAATGCTGCTCACAAGAGCCTGAAAGTGGATCCCTGTGTCCCCAGGCTCTCAGGGCACCTGCACCTGGATCAGCCCATCCCTGAAACAGAGTCACCCCCTAGGGCTGGCATGATGGGTGGAGTGCACACTGAGCTCTGGGGTGAACCGTCACTGTGCCCTGCGTTAGCCCTCTTTTTCCCTGATGAACTGAACCTCCTGAGGATCCTGGCCCCTTGGCAGTTTTAGCATTTTCTTATTTTTAGGAAGGAGTATAATAAAAAGAGAGTTTTTTCACTTCTTCTACCAAATGCTTCTGTCTTTTCCTCTGGAGGCCTGCACCTCAGGGCTAATTAGAGGTGCCCTTTGGCCTGGCCTTGCCCAGGTGCACAGGGGACTGAGTTCTCACACTGGCTGTGGGCTTCACCCCCTTTTCCCCACAGACCTCAGGGAACACAGTGACTCCCACAGGAGCAGTTTGGGAGCAAAACATTTCACTTGTGAGGCCCGAGTGGGATTATAGAATTTTAAAGAGAAAAGAGATCATCTGGTCCAAGACTTTCAGTTTTTAAATTACAATTAAACCTTGGGGCTGGGGGTATACAGCTTGGTGGTAGAGCACTTGCTTAGCATGTATGAGATCTTGGGTTCAATCCCCAGGACCCCCCACACAAACACACACATGCACACACACACTCACGCAGTAAAATAAACTTTTCTTCCTTTCAAAAAGAAACGCACTTGTTTACTGAGGAAAAATTAGGATATCCTGATGGTAAAATGGAACAACTTGAGACTTCCTGCAGTACCCTTCAGAGGTGACAGGTAGCCACCTGCTAGGGACCCCTGTGCAGTCCTCCCTGGCCTCTGCAGCCACAGATTGTCTGGCTGCACAGTGAGACCCCATCGTGACTCTGTGTCCTGGAGACAACAGATGGCAACCTGCACCCTAACCCAGATGGTGGCTCCCAGCAGTGGGCTTGCTAGACTTTGTAAATATACAACCTGAGGTCGGAGATGTCAGGATGGTAACCTTGGGAGAATCAAAGGCTGGGGCCCTGGACAGCAGGAGCCAAGCATGTACCCCTTCAGGAAGTGGGAGGAATTGAGAACCCAGGCTCTCAAACACCCTGGGCTTCAGTCTCCCCTAATTGCCAAGAATAACCTCTTCGTTTGCATGACAGGAGACTGCGGACTTCCTAGCTCTGAGCAGCAGATGGTTAACTTCTGCCAGGTTCCCATGCCAGGTCCCTGTGGGGTGCTAGGCAACTCCAAAGCACACCTCTTTCTGTAGGGATGTGACGGGAACCACACAAAAAGATCCCAAGATATGTACCGTTTAAAGCCTGACAGCATGAAAGATGCTGTGCGGACAGTTTCCTATTTCCATGGACATTTAGCAGCCCCAGAGTTTTCCAGGCGTGGGCAGACTTCCTTCCTACACGCACGCCATCATTCCACCTCCTCTCCAGGCGCCTGTGCTGTGGGAGCAACTGTGTTTGCCGTGTCTTGCGCCTGTCAACCCCGTGAGGGCAGGTGGCAGTGCCCACTTCCCAGGGACTGGGAGGATGCCGGGGTACGGGCAGACAGCTCTGCGGCCAGCGTTGGGTGTTCAGGTGACTGCTCCGGCTTTGGGGAGGAGCAAGGAACTGCAAGGGACCCAGGTGAGCTACCCAAGGCCGTGCAGCCATGGGCAGGGTGGCCAATCAAGAAGAGGGCTACGTCATCGGTCTTCACTACTGCTCACACACGCTTTCAGATACCCCACGTCTCGCCTTTGAGTACTTTGAAAATCCTCAAATCCTGGGAAGTGGTGATGTGACCTGGACCTGTCTCTAGGTCCCTAACTTTCCTCCCTTGACTACCTTCAGCCCCTGCTCAGTCCCCTCCAGCACAAGAATGACCATGTTTACCGGCTTCGTCTCTCACCAGGACACTGCTGTGCTCAGGAAGGAAGGGGTTTGCTGGGGAGCTTTGTGCCCCACACACACACACACACACACAAGCACACACGCACACCCTGCCGTGTATCCTCCCCTGGCTTTGCACAGGGCAAACTGGAAACAAAGGCTCTGCTTCGCTGGTCCCCGTGTATCCCCCACTGAAGTGGAAATGAAGCAGCTCTTCAGTCCTCACTCCACCGGTTTTAGGTCATTCCTGGGGAGATTCAATCCTGCACTACTCAGATATTTTTAGATGAAATGTAAGCACCTCCGCAATTAAAGGCTGTGATATTCCTGCAGCATCAACGTAGCCAGGAAGCACTGAGGAAAAACAATGGCCAGGCACATTCAGGCACCGCTCGCTGAGAAGCAAGGGGTGAACAGGAGCACGAGGCAACCACAGGTGCAGGGCCACGGAGCTGGCAGTAAGTGCTGGGCGGGGACGACGAGCCCCAGCCCAATCTGGAAAGGAGCCTTGATCTCACTTCCTTAAAATTGGTCTTTACCTGATGAGGCTTGAGTAGGACACAGCGCTAGGACCTGCCCTCCCTGTAAAGAACAGGCAATGGATAAAGGGAAGAGGGATTCACAGACAGTACCCTGGGGACTCCATCAGCGCCCTCTCCTTCTTAAGTTTAATCCCCTGGTACCCAGGTCTTCCTCCTCACAAATCACTTGAGTGACTCTTGTTGTTCAGTGAGGGCAGGGTGATATTTGTCCTGTTCACTGTTGTTCCTCAGCCCCCTGTCACAGGCTAGCACACAGCAGGTGTCCAATTAATATAGGAA
>RJWM01010936.1:0-33515 GCA_004363535.1 Dasyprocta punctata
CACTGACCATTGAAGTGTCCCAGGCTGGACCCACAGAGCCTGGTGTTGCCCCTCTCGCCCTGCTCAGTCCCTGACAGGCTGTGACCTCCAGGGACACAGCTTTGTGCAGCTGAGTGGACTTTGAACAAGCTGGCAGCGGCAGCTGGCTGTTGGCTGCGCTCTCTAGAGCTGAGCAGCAGGTGGCTTTGAAGAGGTCCGTGTCTGCAGAGGACCTAGGTCTTTGCTTTATCAGAGCAGGGAGCCCGAGGACAAGGCCTCCAGCGGGTCCCCAGGAAAAAAACAGAACACTCAGCACTGCACATTGATAGGTTCCACTTGGGCTCAACCAACAATAGGTCAAAAATAACTGAAAAAGCCTTTAATCCCAGCACTTGAGAGGCTGAGGTAGGAGGAGGGTTGTGAGTTCGAGGCCCACTTGGGCTACAATGCGAGCACAAGGCCGGCCTGAGCTACATAGTGCAACCCTGCCTCGAAAAACGAGGGCTGGGAGTTTGGCTCAGTGGCGTAAATGCCTGTCTGGCAGGTATGAAGCTGTGAGTTCGATCCCCAGTGCCGCAAAAAAAAAAAAAAACTGAAAAAAAAATTCATGTGGGCTGGGGGTGCGGCTTAGTGACGTAACAATTGTCCAGTACACATGAGGTCCTGGGTTCAATCCCAGTGCACAAAAATTTATCTATTAAATATACAAGGATTTTTCCTTACCATTACTCTCTAAATACAGATTGTAGCAACTGTTTACATGTTATTTACAGTGCACGAGACAGTCCATAAGGAATGGTTTAAAGTATACGAAAGGACTTGGATAGAGGAACTTGGGCATCTGTGGATATTGGTATGGGGGGGCATCCCAAAACCTACCCTCACGGGGACAGAAGACAACTGTATCAGCGTGGTGCCCAGAGACATGGAGGTAAGCTGGAGGAACCCGAAGCCAGCACTGTTCAAAGGAAGCAAGATTGAACAAAAGATTGGAGGCTGCCTTTTAAGCATAAGTCCTGTAACATTTATTTTTCCAATCACGTGCCTGTAGTTCTTTGATAAAGTAGACATCAAGTTTTGTTTTTTTTTGTTTTTTTGCGGCACCAGGAATTGAGCTCACAACCTCGCACCTGTCAGACAGGCGCCTAAGTCACTGAGCCAAACTCCCGGCCCTAGTTTTTTGAGGCAGGGTTGCACTGTGTAGCTCAGGCCAGCCTTGCGCTCATGTTGTAGCCCAAGTCGGCCTTGGACTCACAACGCTCCTCCTACCTCAGCCTCCTGAGTGCTGGGATTAAAGGCGTGCGCCACCACGTCCGGCTTTTAAGTTTTAAAAATTCAGATCTGTCTGAGTCTAAAACTGCAACCCTGAGTTGCAACCCTGGGAGCTAACGGGACAGGCATGGCCAGGCCAATTTCAAGGGGCCAGACAGACTTCCTGTGTTCTCACTGGGAGCCAGGCACAACTCTAAGTGCCCAGGGCTGAGAAACCAGCCAGGTCCTTCAACTTGTGCCCCAAACGGATGGGTGCCCAGGCACTGGGAGTCATGGGAAATACCAGCCCCCACATTGTGTAACACTGTGTGTGGTGGGGGGATTTGCCATCACGGAGAATAAAAAAGTGTCCTTGTGAATATTCACATTCCTCTCATGGTTCAGGCTGAGCAGCAGGGTCCTGCCATCCTTCCAGAAGACATCGCAGTTGGTTTGGCCTAGAGGAGAGCAGGGCCTCTCTGGGGTAGAGTATCCTTCACCTGGGCTGCCAGCGAGCCAGCCCCAGTTGATTGGATGATGGTTCTTGTTTTATTGATGTATTTATTTTTCATTTTCATTTATTTTCAACTGATACATATGCAAATATTATAAGTACTTATGGGGTGCCATGTGATGTTTCAATACATATGTACGTTGTATATGTTCAAATCATGTTAAATATATCTATCGCCTCAAATATTTGTCATTTATAGTGTAAACATTCAAAATCTTTTCTTCTAGCTTTTTGGAATTCATAACACATTATCATTATCTATAGTCCTGCTACTTTCTATGCAACAGAATATCAGAACTTGTTTATCGTGTCTCGTAGCGTAGTGGCCACTGACCTGTGTGTAGCCTTCCCTCCCGTTCCCTGTTCTCCCCCGCCTTTTTGGTAGCTACAAGGCTACTCTTAAATTCTATGTGATCAACTTTTTCTATTCTACAGATGAGTGAGATCCTGCAATACCTGTCTTTCTGTGCCTGACTTATTTCATTTGAAATAATCATCTTCATTCTACCTACATTGCTGCAAGTGACAGGATTTTATCCTCTTTATGGCTGAAGAGTATTCCATGGTATAAATGGACCACATATTCTTTATCCATTCATCAATTGATGGACACTTAGGTTATTTTCATTTCTTGAACTTCCTGGTTATTGTGACTACAACTGCAATAAACATGAGAGTGTAGATGTCTTTTCAACATACTGATTTCACTCCCTTTGAATACATACCAAATACGGGTTTACTTGATTATATGGTAGTTCCATTTTTAATTTTTTAAAATCCATACTGTTTAATTTTTTAAAAATTTTTTAAACACCGCTGCATGCTTTTAGGTTTATGAATGGAATTAAATGACAATACTGAAAGTTTGGAAAATAAAGAAAAGTTCCCCATAACTCCACCAACCTGACATAGTCAGTCATTGCTTTCTTGCCATATTTTTTCACTTCCTTGTCTTTTTTATCTGTTTTTTTAGAAGGCATCACATTATATGTTGTGCATAATCATCACATTATACACAAATTTTAACACTTGCATCCTCTGCTAAATTTATGGCATGAGAATTTTTCACGTTGTTCTATGAACTTTATAGCTATCATTTTTAAAAGATAGCAGTAATAGACCAGAGAACTACATAATATGAGACCAGGGATTTTGGCTCAGAACCTAAGAATGCAGGATGCTGGTACTTGCCAGGCAATACCAGTTTTTTTTTTTTAATTTGTAAAGCAAGAGGGTTAGGGTTGAGGCTGAAAGACCAAATGGTATGGTGCAGGCTTTGGTGAGGCCTCATGGCAGGGGCAGGGCACAGGCAGGAGGAAGTGACAAGGCTCTAACCTGGAGCCAGAGCACATACACACACACACACACCCTGAATGGAATGAAAGATTGGGCCACAGTTTGTCTTCCTAGCTTCCAACTGTGAGGTAAGAAATTTGTTTTTCAAACATGCTGCCCTATTTGTCCCCACCCCCACACCTTTACTTTTTTCCTACTTTATTTAGTTTCCCCAGGACACCACCAAACACTGATCTTGGCTGCCTCTCCCAAATCACATGGGCTCCATCCTACATGGATCATAAATCAGCCAGGTACATGCTGAGCTTGGTGTTGAGTTACATGAGAAAAGCCAAATGGTGTTAACAGTGAGTTAGCAGAATGGGAAGCATCCCCAGGCCATGTGGGGTCCCTCCTGAGATGGGGCCTCCTGCATCCTTCAGCACCAACCTGTCCCATCAACACCATTGTCACCACTGAACGTACTTCATCCTGATGTAGTGGCCCAGACCCTGCCAGTTATTGTACCTCAGTGCTTCCATTTTTCATATGAATTTAAACATTCAAACATCACAAACATGAAATGGAAACACACACTCTGCCATGGCATTTTAATGAGATTCAGCTGGGTTCAGCACATCCCATACTTACAGTCGCATGAAAACTTTCCAACTAGGATCACTTCCTCTGCTCTTGCCCATTACCGCCAAAACAAACTGTGTTCTCTGAACTCCGGGAAGGTTGAGGAGAGTTGTGTGTGGGCAAATGGTGAACAATCACAGGACACACCCCAGCTCTGATTAGATGGGCCAAGCAGGTAAACCCAGCTGCTCACTACTGTGTCCCAGGCACTTCTCCAGTGGTCTTGACTCCTTCTTTAAGAAAATGGAAAGGGCAGGGAGTGGTCTTACATCCCACATTGGGGCCATTGTCAAATATGGCTTCCTCCTATTCACATTCCAGTGGCAGAAGCATAGCCACGTGGGTATCATCAGGAGTAAGATGAAGCTGGGTAGCGCATGCCCAGATCAAACTCAGAAATTCTGTTCTTAAACTGCGGTGTGGGGGGAGATGGCTACCAGTGGACAGGCAGCATATTCTAGCATATAAACCATGGCAACCCACAGGCGGCAGGCAAGGGAAACCCAGGGAGGTTCAGGGCAGCTGCCTCTTATTGTCCCATTATTTGCTCCCTACTCACTCCATAGAGCCCCTGGCAGGATCTCCCTGAATGCAGCACTGCCAGGGACCGGTATATGACCCATAGGATACTGTGCTTGGGACAAAATAAAATAGTTTGCATAGAAACTAGCCTTGTCCCCTGGGAGCTTACATCTTAAAAGGAAATAAGACCACATAACCGGTACATGCTGACCACAGAACAAAGCATGAAACTAACAGATAACTGGATAGAAACCCCTTGGCTGTCCTTCATGTTTAGCTTCCTTTCCAGCCTCTATTGCCCATCATCTCCCCCTGTGCCCTGCTCCTCCCCTCCAGTTATTCTCCCAGCATGCCATGTGCATACTTACCTCTCTCCTCTGCTCTGCTGGTCTAGTTCAGGTAGCAATTCCTCATCAAAGTGCCCTGTATCTCCCAAACAAAATTAATCTTTCCCAGCTCTGCAATTCCAAAGCACTGTGCTATGTGCAGACCAAATCACCATCACATGCTATTATGACTGGTTGTATGTAAATCTGGGTCACTCAGCCAGGCATGATGGCACACACCTATAATCCCAGCATTTGGGAGGCTGAGGCAGAAGGATTGCTGTGAGTTTGAGGCCAGCCTTGGCTACATAAGTGAGCTAGCAGCCACTCTGAACTGCATAGTGAGATCCTGTTTCAAAAAAGAAAAAAGAGATCCGAACTCTCTTGTGGGTAACCAGCATGGGCAGGAAGAAGCAGCCAACCCAGCATGCTGGTTGCAATCGGGACTCTCCCATGAGTAGCCAGTGTGAGCCAGGTGAACTATCCAGCCACACCTTGGAGAAGCCAAGAGTGTCTGCAGAAGAGTGTCCTGCATCCCATGACCCCCTGGAGAACCTGGGTTAAGAGAAACCAAGGTGCCTGACTCATCCCCCTACACTGTGGATGGGTAGCCAAAAGGGGAAGTGCCTGGGACCACACAACCTGCTCATCCAGAGCAACCCACGGAAATGTTAAGATGAAGGAGCAAAATGCAATCTCTGGCCTCTAGCCTAAGCAGAACAAGTCCAGGGTACAAGGACATGGAAGGAGGTGGAAGTTTCATACCTGAAATTTCTGGGATGATGGCTACTGAAGTAAAGAAACTGTTTTATGAGGCTGTAAAAGAAATCAGATTAGAAATAATACCTCAAGAAAGAGAAGAAATAGCAAACATGATAAGTGTTGCTGAGTGTATCTATAGAAGACATTTAAAAAAGAAGAGCATAGGAGAATGAGGGAAACCTTCAATGAACAATCTAGAGAAGAATTGGAATGCATGAAACAGACTCAAAGAGATATCCAGGAAATTAAAAACTCCATTGAAAGCTGGCAAAACCACTTGAAAAACTAAAGACAGACTTGCAGGCCTTGAAGACAAGATGGCAGCTAGCAATGGCAAACGGAAAGTTCTCTTAAAACTAACAAGGAGCCAGGAAACAACAATGCAATGGCTGCAAGATGATGCAAAGAAAAATAATTTAAGAATGATAGGTGTCAGCAAAAAAGTAGGAGTCAACACAAATGACATAAAGAGACCATTTACAGAAGTAATAGCAGAGAACTTTCCAAGTATGGAGAAAGGACCTGACATACAGATAAGTGAGGCATCTAGAGCTCCAACTAGCCATAACCAAAATAAATCTACACCCAGACATATAATAATCAAAATTCCAGAAATTCAGCAGAAGAACAGAATATTAAAGTCTGTCAGAGAAAAGAAACAGATCACCTATAAAGGAAAACCTATCAGAATCATGACAGACTTCTCAACACAAACCATCAAGTCAAGAAGAGCTTGGAGTGAAGCGTTTCAAATCCTGAACAAAAACAACTTCCAACCCAATTTGATGTACCCTGAAAAACTATCTTTCAAAATTAATGGAGAAATAAGATATTTCCATGACAAAGAACAACTGAAGGAATTCATGACCACCAAACAAATCCTACAAAAATACTGAAGGATATTCTAAAGAGAGATAAAAACAACCCCAGTCCCAGGAACAGCAGCAGAGTGGGATCACCTAGTGGGAGAGGCCATTGAATGGAGGAGAAAAGTAGGGAGCCAATGGCAGGAAAAAAGCATGGCAGAGATGAACCAGTGCATGTTGGCCATAACCATTAATGCAGATGGCCTTGAATCAACAATAAAAAGAAACACAGGCAAAGTGGATCAAGAAACAAGATTCATCAATATGTGGTATACGAGAAACACATTAATTCAAAAAGAAATTTATAGATTGAAAGTCAAAGGAGAGGAAACAATGCTTCATGTGACAGGGAACCAGAAAAAAGCAGGAGTATCTTGCCCACCAACTGCAGAACAGATACAAAAGATACAGCATTTTCATACAATGAAAAGCTGCTCAGCTATAAAGAAGGATAATCACAAGGCTCTTGTAGGTGAATGGATGTAACTTGTCATCATGCTCTCAAGTGAAATGGTTCAGAGTCACATAGGTGAACATCATGTTGTCTCCCTAGTATAAAAAAACTGAAGGAGTTAGTGGGATCCAAAATGTACAATAGATATTGTGAAAGTGAAAAGGGAGGAAACGTCTAAAAAGGGAAGATGGTGGCCATTGTTAATTCCCTATTACTTTGTTTTAAAGTTCTGTATCATTTTCATTGTTTTGTTTTGACTGATTTTATTCTGTTTTGTTCAGTTCGATTTTGTTATGTCTAGTGGCATGGGTGGATGTTTCAAGGATGGCAGGATATATTATGGTGGCCATTGTTGATTCCCTGTTGATTTCCTGTTGTCTTGTTTTGAGGTCCTATGTCACTTTCATTGTTTTTTGTTTTGTTTTGTTTTTGTTATTGTTTTATTTATTTTTATTTATGAGAAAAAAGACACAGAAAAGAAAAACAAAAAGCAAAAGAGACAAACAACAACAAATCCAATACAATAACATTATAGGTTTACAAACAAGATGATAGGAATTTGACAATGGTTGTAATATTGCATATTGTTACCTTCAAAGGGGTTGTTTAGATTAACAGATATAGACATGTAAAATTGATCTAATCATATGAGTATTAACTGTTCTTTTTCAATAACTAAAGCATTTAGTAGTATAGTCATTTTAACTATCTTATGTATACATACATACAAATTTATGTCTTTTTCCTTTTCCCTTCCTTCTTTCCTCCTTTCCCCTTATAATACCTCTTGTTATCTTCAAAATAACTGCCCATACCATCAGGCATAATATAATCAAACAAAATAGTACAGAATAAAGTCAGTAGAAACAAAACAATGGAAGCAATACAGGACTTCAAAACAATAGTAAAACAATAGTGGTTACCATAATGCCTCTTGCTATCTTCTAAGCAGTTGCCTATATCATCAGTCATCAACAATCAAACAAATCAAAATAGAATAAAATTACTCAAAACAAGGAAAGCAATACAGGGCTTCAAAACAAGGTGATCAGATATCAATAATGGCTACCATAATGTATTTTATTATCTTTGAAATAGCTGTCCATGCCATCAAATATAAAATTAGACAAACCAAAATAGAATAAAACCAAACTAAACAGAACAATGAAAACAATACAGGACTCAAGTCACGATAACAGATTAACAATGGCCACTGCCTTCCCTTTTTAGACACTTCCTCCCCTTTCATTTTTGCAATATGTATTGTGTATTTTGAATCCTACTAACTCCTTTAGTTTTTTGTACTAGGGAGGTAACATGATGTTCACCCATGTGACTCTGGATCATTTCATCCATGAACATGATCTTAAGTTGTATCCATTTACCTACAAGAGGATTGAGGTTATCTTTCTTTATATGAGTAGCTTTCCATTGGATAAAAATGTCATATCTTTCTTGTCCACTACGTAGCTAATGGGCAAGCTACCCCCACTTCTTTCTGGTCCCCTGTGACATAGAGCATTGTTCTCTCTCCTTTGACTTTCAGTCTATGAACCCCACTTTCGAGTTTAATGTGTTTCTTGTATAAAGCATATTGATGGATCCTACCTCCTGATCCACTCTGTTTCTTTGTACTGGTTAATTGAGGCCATCTATGTTAATGGTTAAGGCCAACATGGACTGCCTCATCTCTGCCATACTATTTTCCTGCTGTTGACAGCCTACTTTTCCTCTCTATTCAATGGTCTGCCTCACTCAGTGATATTCCTCTGCCACTGTTTCTGGAACTGTGGTCTTTTTTATCTCTCTCCAGAATGTCCTTCAGTATTCTTTGTAGGGTTGCCTTGGTGGTGATAAATTCCTTCAATTGTTCTTTGTCATGGAAGTATCTTGATTCTCCATTAATTTTGAAAAATAGTTTTGCAGGGTACATCAATCTGGGTTGGAAGTTGTTTTCTTTCAGGACTTTAAATACTTCACTCCAAGCTCTTCATGACCTGATGGTTTGTGTTGAGAAGTCTGTTGTGAGTCTGATGGGTTTTCGTTTGTAGGTGATCTGTTTGTTTTCTCTAACAGATTTTGATATTCTGCTTTTGTGTTGAATTTCTGGAATCTTGATTATTATATGTCTAGGTGTAGATTTATTTTGGTTATGGCTAGCTGGAATTCTATGTGCTTCACTTATTTGTATGTCAGTTCCTTTTGCCATGCTTGGGAAGTTTTCTGATATTATTTCTGTAAATAGACTTTTAATGTCATTTGTATTGACCCCTGCTTTTTCACTCACACCTTTTATTCTTAAGTTATGTTTCTTTGAGTTGTCTTGCAGCTGTTGAATTGTTACTTCCAGGTTCCTTGTTATTTTTAAGACATCTTTCCTTTCACAATCACAAGCTGCAAACCTGTCTTCAAGGTTTGAGAGTCTATCTTCAGTTTCTTTCAAGTGGTTTTGCCAACTTTCAATGGAGTTTGTAATTTCCTGGTTATCTCTTTGAATCTGTTTCATGTATTCTAAATCTTTTTGTATTATTCTTTCAAGGTTTCCCTGATTTTATCATCCATGTCTTCTTTAGAGATGCCTAGCAATTCTTTTATTGTGTTTTTCATTTCTTCTTTTACCTGAGTTAGTATTTCTGTTCTAATTTCTTTTATAGCCTCATGAAGTTGTTTCTTTACTTCAGTTGCCATCACCTCAGAAACTTCAGTTGTGCAACTCCTGATCTCTTCTGTATTTGCATCTGCTGGACTTGCTCTGCTCGGACTGGAGGCCAGAGACTGCCTTTTACTTCTCTGTCTTGACATATTCCTGGGTTCTTCTGGACAAATGGGTACTGGGGTCCCAGGCACTCCCTGCAGTGGCTACAATTTCTCTGAAGTGAGACTGTTTGTTTCTTCTAGCCAGGGCTGATTATGGATATCTGATGGAGTTCACTGGGTGTGCTGGTGCAGCACTGTCTGCTGCTTTTTCCCAGCCTGTGTTAGGAGGGCTCATGGAGGCAGGGCTGCAGCCTGCAAAACTGGGCTGGTCACCAGTGGAGATCCTCTACTGCTGCCCCTGGAGCATGTGTGGGGCTGCTGCCTCCAGACCAAGCTGGCTACCCTCAGGGACACTGAGAGATGGCCCCTAGAATGCGTGCAGGAACAGGGCTCAGTCTGAGCAATTTCCACAAGCTCCTAGCTGAGCTCCCAGAGGAAGCTGGGAGCAGCCCCGATCCCAGACACACCCAGCCCAACTCCAAAATGGTTCCTGGCCAGTCGCTCTCTCCCATGGGAGGACGGAGTCCTCTGCACTCACCATCGGCCAGCTCAGTCTTCTAGGTCTGCTCCCCCTGTCCACTGCCACTCTCCTCCAATGCTGCCTCACTCTGCAGAGGCCTCCAGGGTTGCCACCACCATGTCACCTTGATCGTGTGTCCCCAGGTTCCAGCAGCTCCTCTCACACAGTGGGTCTGGCTCCAGGCAAAGGTGCCACCATCTACCACCTTCTTCATTTAAGTTTTTCTTTTTACTCTTTCTGTGGGATTCAATTCTCACTTTAGATTCTTCATGGGTCTAGAGGACCCACTTCCTTCCTTCTTGTCTTCCCCATGATGCTGTATTCTAGCATCTGGACTGTATCTCTCAGCGAGGCCATTTATTCTGCTGCTTCCTCTTCTGCCATCTTCCTGGAAGTCATCATTGTTTTGTTTTTGTTGGTTTTGTTCTGTTCTGTTTTTTTTTTTTTTAATTAGGTCTAATGGTATGGGCAGCTATTTTGAGGATGATGGAGATATCATGGTGGCTCTTACTGATTGCCTATTATCTTGTTTTGAAATCCTTTCACTGTTTTGTTTTGATTGGTTTTCTTCTGTTTTATTTGGTTTGATTTTAATATGTCTGATGGCATGGACAGCTATTTTGAAGATAACAAGAGACATTATGGCAGCCATTGTTGATTTCCTCTTATCTTGTTTTGAAGTCCTGTATCACTTTCAGTGTTTTTTGTTTTGTTTTGTTTTGTTTTGATTGGCTTTGTTCTGTTTTGTTTGGTTTGGTTTGGTTTTACTCTCTTAAAAAATAAAAAATTTAAAAAAGAAAAAAAAAATCTGGTTCACTCCACATGACCTAGAATTTCACCCTATCGTATATACCCAATGCTTAACACAGTAAGCACCTGGAAAACAATAGTTTTCCAAGCTTAATGAGTGCCCCTTCCTATGTGTCTTATCTCTGGTGCAGAGCGCATTGCCTACCAATAGTGTTCAATAAATACAGTTTGATTGGTTTAACTAGAATTTAATTAAAATGCAAATAGTGGGTCTACCCAGAGAAGCAGAAACAGGTACAGCAAAGATTGGACTAAAAAGGTATAACTTTCCTGGTGCCAACGTAGTCCAGTTGCACTGATTGGAAGTCTCCAGAGCCCATGGGTCTCATATATCCAACAGGGTCTGCAGATACATGATAAGGCTTGCAATACATTTGGCAAATTTTCTGGAGTTTGCTCCCTTTTGGGCTCTTCCTCTTCTCCCCTAACATTCACCTGCTGTCTTGGTCATTGGCCTGCTGCGCTTGTCCTCTCCCCATCATGTCCCCATTAAGACTTAGCCCCTGGCTCACCTTGTATCCTTGTGTCCAAGCACAGCGCATGGCACTAAGGTAGAAAAACGAGCAGATAGATGGGGTCCCTGTCTATTTAAACCTAGCAGGAACCACAGGAAGCCAAAAGATCCCAAAGCAACAAGCTCAGACATGCCTGTCACCTTTCCAGAGTAGCATCTGCCTTCAGGACACCAAGCACTCCGCACTCAGCATGCCTTCTCTCCAGTACCTAGATTCAGAGAACGTGTATATGGGTCCACCATCTGAGTCCCAGCCTGCTACCTGCCCACACATCATTTATTTTCTCCAAACCTGCCTCTCATCTGCAAAAGTAGGTCAGTCACAAAACTTGTTCTGCCTACCTTTCAAGGTCAGAAGAGGATTTTAAAAGGCAGATGAAAGGACTTTGTAAGTTATAAAGTAATAAACATTTTATATTACCATTGTTATAATTAGTATTATAATCCTAAAGTACTTTTCCTCCTAATTTGTCCTTCTGATCATCAACAGCACCAACCTTCTTCCAGTTCCCAAGTCTCAAGTTTATCTGTTATTTCTGACTTTTCAGAGCCCCTGCTCCTCTTCATCAGATATTGAAGTTCCTTCTCCCTGTTGAGTGACAGGGAATTTCCACATAATACCACATGACACATGATTCCCAAGACCAGAGTCCTCCATTTCTCTGGCCATCGTGATTGGCTCTGAAATGAGCACATGGCCTAAGCCAATCAATTGGAATCCTTCTTAGAATCTTCTCACCAAAGTTATGAAAGAAAGTGGCCCCTTTCTGCCAGGAAAATGTGAGTCTTGGCTTGCCAGCAACCACTAATCCCAGAATGTGAAGAAAATCTACCTAAAGAATAAAGCCAAGTCAAAAGGAGAAAAAAGAGAAGAACTGCCCGCTGAGTCTACCTGTTCCTAAAGCCAGCTGCAGTCCATCTTCTCTGGGACACAAATGAGGACAATCTTCTTTTACAATTGGGTTTCTCCCCTTTGGATTTCTTCCCCTTTGAGTTGGATTTCTGTCACCCCAAAAACAAAGACTCCTGACTAATGCAAGACTCAAAACATAGGTGATATGTTTCATTTGGCCCTTTCGTTTAACCCCAACACTTAATCTGGTGGAGTTCATATTTATTCCTCTTACAACATGTTCCTTCTACCTTCCAGGCCACACCTAGGATGGGCGTGCATGGGGAGAGGCCTAGGGTTCAACCCAGACAGAGGCTGGGGGAATCCCCCCCACTACTAACTCCTTGGACTCCTATGACCTTGGACTTCTCTGGCCCTCAGTATCTTTATCTGAAAAGTGGGACAAATAACTCTACCATGCAGCGTTATTGTGGATATGAAATGAGAAGATGTCTATAAGAGCTCAAGGTGGAGAGGAGCAAAAAGAAGCAGCTACTATTATTATTTTTATAGTAGCCTCCTTGCTCCAACAATAAGGGGAAGGTGTTATATCAATCCTATCTTCATTTAGGGCCCTTAATTATCTTTTTCTGAGCTCAAACATCAAAAGATGACAATGCCTGGTCTGAAAAAATCAGACCCAGGAATCCATGGATGCCTGGAGGTCAATGGGTGGAATGAGAGATGATGGGTCTGCTGGAGGAACGAGGTCTGGATGGGTTGGTTTCCCAGCACCAAGGAGAGGTACCACTGGCAAGGAAACCACAGCTGCCCAGCAGCCAATGAGAGGCATGTGCCATGGGTAGGCTGAAGCATCCATCCTTTGGAAGCCAGGTCATTGGATCCGGCCAGGGTTAAAATATAGGACTAGTCCTCGACAGGAGAGCTTTCTCCCCGGTGAGGCTGAAAGCAGATCAGTGTGTAGCAACTTGTCACCTTCATGATTTTCTATGAGTGTGTGGTTGGTAGGCAGCTACTGGTCTGAAGAAAGAGAACCAGGCCAGGAAACTTGTAAGGTTCCAACCTCATTTGCAATTGATGAACTATGTGAAGTTGAGAAAGAGGTCTCTCTGGGCCTTGATGCCCTCACCTGTGAAGGGGAATGGAAAGGGAGGTGGCAGATGTTCTCGAAGCTCCCTCCGACATGCAATTTGAGTCCTGCCTCAGACCCTAAGGAGTTAATGATCCTTCTTGCCCAGCCCCCACCCCAGACTGCACTAAGGGTGTTGTTTTCAAGGAATCCGAGGTGGGAGGCAGGCGTGGGGAGGGGCGGTGAATTTCTGTAGCTGTTTATCCTGGGAGGAATGATGAGGTGTGCAGAGAGAAGTGGGAATCTCAGGGGAACATTCTTCCCACTGGACAGTGCTACCTCTGTGACTCCTCCACATGGAAAAAGGTGAACCAGAAGCTAGAGGGTGAGCGTCCCTGCTTAACAGCTTTCCGTTTGTTTACCCAAAAAATATTGTTCCATCATAAAAATTCCCAAAATAGTTCCTTGCCTGGCCAGACTGACTGGCAGGCGCCCAGCTTGGGAGCCCAGCCGCGCTGGAGACATGCTCCAGGGAGGTGAAATTAGCTGGGAAGGTCTGGAGCTGCTGTTTGAGGACCACCAGGCCCACACATCCTGTGGGGTGAGGCACCAGGGGTAGGACCACAGAACCGTCTCTGCGGGGCTCTCCCTGGGCAGAGACAGGATTTTCCCCAAAGGCTGAGCAAGCCTATTTTTAGCTAAGCAGGCTTTCCTCCGCTCTTTGGGGGTGTGAGTGTCTCATGGGCTACAGGTAAGACCAGTGCTCTCCCTCCCACTGGAATGCGCTCTCCTGTATTATGGTTCTGGCTGCTACCTTCTCATCCCACACAAGGGCAGCTCTTCAGAGAGTCCTCCTCTCCAAAAAGGCCCAAAGTAGGTCTCAGTTGCTATTTTGTAGAATTTTGCTTTTTCCTTTTGGAAAACTTATGACTGTTTGCACTTACAAATGCTAGCATTTCCCAGAGTCTGTGAGGTCCTTGGGCAGAGAGACCTTAACTCAATACATACCCCACTGCCTCACACAATAATGGGTGCTCAGTGTGTGCAGGGTGTTGGGTAAGTGCTCCCCCTGTCCGTGACCCCAGACATCTCCCAGTGTATACCAATCTCATGGCAACCTGTGTCTATTTGGAGATGATTCAGGGAGGGAGAGAGATAAATAAAAATGGCCTCATTCCATTTGCCCAACTAATCTCCCCTCCTGCTCCTCCTAACCAGAGCAGGACCTCAGTAGGAAGGCAGGACCTAAGGAACACAATAGGTAAGTGACAGACCTATCCCCATTGAGGATGCTCACTGCAGCAGCCCAGAGCTTCCAGGCAAATGTGGGCAGATAGTCTCACCACCTGCCAAAAGTCATTGCTTTAATACACAGACTCACTCCATTCCTACCACCCTGTACCTTAAAGCTGTTTTAAGCTTTGCCAAGTGGGAATAAATTCAACCTCAGGAAACACTGGTCTGCATTTTCCTGATCTGCAGCATGCAATCCACCTGAAAATGATGCCTTGCCTTGCACTCAGTGTCAAGTGCCCATACCACATCCTATGAAGAGAGAGAGAGAGAGAAAGTAATTTGAAAAGTGAAGATGTTTCCTCAGGCTACTCCACTCCATGAGTCCAACCTCCACTACAAAAATCAGCAAAAAGATGGCTGGTGTTTCCACAGCTGGTCTCTGTTCCCACAAAGCCTGGCACCTGATGGCACCATCAAGTGGACTGTGTTGTAGCAGATGTGTGTATTTTGTATATCTTGGGCTCTAAATACAAGGCAACAGCTTTGTGAAGCATAAAGCTCTCACATCCTATTTTCATAGAAAAATTCCCTCCAAGAGTAATTTAAGTGGGCATGACCTTCTTTACATGCTGATTCTACAACCTGACCCCCACTCAGCATTCAACTACATTGTTACTGGCATTCACTGTGGGAAAATCAAACCCTAGAGACAAGCAGAGGAAAACAATTCCCCAGAATTCCATTACTCAGAGATAATCACTATGTATTTCTGAAGGGCTTTGTTTTCTTAAAAAAATTTTAATATAGTGTTAAGATTTTAATTGACATGTAATAATTATACGTATTTATGGGGTACCGTGTGCTATTTCAATACTTGTACACAACGCGTAATGATCAGATCAGAGTAATTGACATATCCATCATCTCAAACATTATCATTTCTTCATGCTAAGGACATTCAAATTTCTTTCTATCAACAACTTTGAAATATACAATTAGTTGCTGTCAGCCATAGTTACCCTCCAGTGCTGTAGAACATTAGAAGTTACTTCTATCCAATTGCAACGCCAGGGAGGCTTTCTAAGGAACATGTGTGCAAATGTATATTTATTATATCAAATCATAGAGTACAAACTTGAAAAAAGTTCTTTTGAAATTTACAATTTGTGAGGTTTTTCAAATACAATAGGCTTTTCAAACTCTTTTTGCTGGGGGGAGGGTTTTCTTTTTGAGACAGGCTCTCACTACACAGTTCAGACTGGCCTTGAGCTAACTTTGTATCCAGGCTGGTCTCTAACTTGCAACGATCCTCCTGTCTCAGCCTCCTGAGTGCTGTGATCACAGGCATGTGCCACTACGCCCAGCTGATCAAACTCTTATCTGAATTTTCTGCACTGTTAATATTTGTATCCGTTTTTTTGTTTGTTTGTTTGTTTTTATCTTGTCAGTACTGAGGATGGAGCCCAGGGCCCTGTGCACGCTAGGCAAGTGCTCTACAACTGAGCTACACACCCTCCCTTCCCCAGAAGATCAGTCTGACTTCCTTGATTTCAAGCAGATGACAGGACTCATTGGAAAAAGTGCCCTAAAGAACAAAGCCCAATCTTTATCCTCTCCACAGTTCCCTGTAGGGGAGCAGGTCCAAGAAGACTCTGAATCGCTTCCATAAATGAACCTTGAGCTCTGCCACCTTGGATACTGAGCTATGCCCCACATTGTACCACACGGGAATAGACAGGCTGGTCACCAGGCAGCTGTTCCCTCTTGTGACCAGATGACATAGGGACTGCTAGAAAGAATGCCTAGACTAAGAGATTTAGAAAACAAACAACTTTCTCTACCCTACTCTAGCTATTTTCAGCCTGGGATTGTTTTTTTCCCAGTTGAAGAGAAAGGGATAATTTGGAGAGCAACAGGGGTTAGTTTCAAGTGCCAACTAGGAAATGTGTTTGTGTGTGTGTGTGTGTTTGACACACTAGTTTTTAAGGCTCTATTTCCATTTTATTTTGCTTTCTTTAGTACTTGGTGGTTGCAAATCTAGTCCAACGTTGGCTAAGGATCTGCAAAATCCGTGGTTTTGTTTAAGTATTTGGACTTTGATCTTTGAATGCATACATAGAGGAATTAATTTTACAAAGAAAACAGCTCCGCTCAGATGAAAGAAATCACCAGTCGCTTGCTCCCTTGAGCGTAAAGGTACTTCTATACCATCGCCAAATGGACTACTGAGGAATTTGATAATTATCTTTCCAGTTAGAATGGCGCACATTCACCGCTCAGATTCAAGAATTTGCTTAAAAATGCAACTATAAATAGTGCAGGTACTTCCAGAGTTTCTAACATTGGTCTTCCAAATTTCCTGTACTTATGAATAGGCTGTTGTTCAAAGCCACCCAACCACAATTAGAATTGGATTCGTGTGAGCCAGTGCCTCATCACCACCTTTGTATTTATTTAACCACCTTGTTCCTGAAATAATTTAAGATGGCTTTAAAAAAAAAAGTGTAACATAATGAAAGCAAAACAATAGGCAAATGAAAAGGTAAAGTAAAAGAGAAAACCAGAAAGAAAAATATTAAGATAAAGATGCTAAGAATTAAATTTCAGTTATGCAGGTAGTGAGGGTCTATGCATCTGGTCAAGATACAGCTGCAACTACAACGTGAGCACAAGGCTGGCCTGAACTACACAGCGTGATCCTGTCTCAAAAAACTAGGGCCGGGAGTTTGGCTCAGCGGCTTAAGCGCCTGCCTGGCAGGCGTGAGGTTGTGAGTTCGATCCCTGGTAACACAAAAAAAAAAAAGAAAAGAAAAAGGATACAGCTGCAAATTTGAATATGATGTTCCTCGCAGGTAAAGAAAAAGGGAAAAGTGACATGGTCTGTAATATGGTTGTGTGTGCATCAGTCAGGTGTTTAAGAGAAGCACAACTATTCCTGGAACAAAGACCTAAGAGAAATTACTTTTATTGATCTTCATAAAGAAAACAATAGTCTCACCATAAATGTAACTAGGAGTCCACCAATGTTGTCTCTTAAAGCTTCCCTTGATGGAGGCTGGTTGCTTCTTAACAAAGGAGAATTTATTTAAAGCATCTCCACAGAAGACTGAAACCGCATAATTGAGACCAATAGCTGATGTGATTCAAGGATTCATTTTAAGAACTGAAGGAACAGATTGTGTAGCCTTCAGACAACACCCAACCACCTTAACTTCTACCACCATCTTAACTTCTCCCTCCTCATGATGCTGGCACTCCACTGCTTTAACCGTTTCTAAGCCAGGGTAAGTTCCATGTTGCTGGTGGGTGGTAGAGAGAATGACCATACCTCATCCCCATCATCCCCTGTCATCTCTTAGGGAAGGCTCGCAATGCCAAGTTCTCTCTTTTTCCTACTGTATCACTGGGCCCTCATTGGTCCTATCTCAGGATAGCTTTCTCACACACAGGAGCTCATGGCTGAAATTCTTTGAGACACCCACCCATTGCTCCAGACCCTATCTTTCTCCTTTGAGGTGCTCGCCAATCACTCTACTCACCCACTCCCCGCTTCCTTTCCTACTCCCTAAGTATATAGAGTTGACCTCAAAGAGTTTCTCATTCATCTGTGGAGATCTGTGTTTCAAGAGGATGTTGGAGCAAGTGGATCCTTCTAACCACAGACTCTCAGACTCACATACCAACAGCATCTCTACTAGCCTACACAGGTAGTTTCTTTGTTAGCCCTATTCCAATGCACACATAGTGATTTCAGAAGGAAATGTGCCTCTCCCTGTGTGCCAGGGGTGACCCTGCCAGCCAGGGAGAACCGGCAAAGAAGCAGCGCAGCCCCTTGTGTGCCAGTGATGGCCCTGCTGGCTGGGGAGAATCAGCAAGGAAGCTGCTTCCACCACCCCACCCCATCCCCATAAGCAATCATACGCGACACAGGCTGAGATGATAACTGAAGTAAGGAAACAACCTGACATTTGTGTTGTTTGATTGACTTTGCAAGCCTGGAACCAATAGTCTGAGCATTTATTTAGAGGATAACTATACGCGAATAGTATTGATTGTGAATTTCCTACTGTTCTATCACTGGTCTGTTTTGTTTCATTTTGCTGTTCTGTTTTATTCCCTTTAAAATAAAAATAATAATAATAAAAGACATGTGCCTCTCTTTCTTACTTCACTGTATTCATTTATGAGAAAAATCCCAAGCCCCAGTCACATCTGATCAATTTGAACAGAGAGCTAATGATGTCTTAGAGGAGAGACAAGAATGTCATAAGTGTAAGAGCCAAATTAACCATGCTCAACAACCAGTACCATCAATACCCAAAGCCCATAGAAAATCAACAGACCCCATCTACAATTCTCACATAGTCTTCACTACCTCCATTTCTAACTCAAGCAGCTCAGCCCTACCTCTTGCATCCATGATAATTAAAAACTTCTTACTTAGTTGTATAGTTTTCTATTTAAGCACTGATGGTGCAAAAAGTAGTGTTTCATACTTGCATTAACATTCACGATGAAGTCAAAACTCATGTTTCACTGCCAGGTGGCTCTCAACCATCAGTAGGATATGCATGACTATCCCATTAGGTTCCATGGGACAATCCCATCAGGTGGTACAAGTCACCCAATGGGACAGTCATGCACATATGACCAGTGGGTCAACCTGTCAGGAACATGTTAATTCCACACGGGCAGTATTTCAAGTATACCTGAGGTTAACCAAGTTTCAGGGATTAACTAAACCTCATAGTTACCATATATAGAACTGTTTTATGAGAAATTGCATACCCACTTCTAATAACCATTTTTTTTCTTATCTTTTTGAGACAGGGTCTCACTATGCCAGTTCAGGCTGGCCTTGAACTCACTTCATAGCCCAGACTGGTCTTGAACTTGCAACAATCCTCCTGCCTCAGCCTCCCGAGTGCTGGGATTACAGGCATGTGCCACCACGCCCGGCTAATAACCATTTTATAATTGAACTTCTGATATACAAAGTTACGGACTTCCTATCCAGTATTACATATTCAAAAAGGAAGAATGACGACCATTGGGAATAATGCCTGAGCATCCAAAGAACGACAGATGCTTCCAGAAATAGGCTCTTCTATATTAACATAAGAGCACAAAATACTATGAATCCTTCTACATGCACACATGAAGACACAAAGATAGACACGCATACCCCACAAGAGTTCCAAGATGTGAGAGTTGGATTAGGTGTTAAGGCGCTGTTTATAATAATGGGTTCTGGTTTGTTATGCAAGGATTTGTTTTCAGGTGAATGAGGTTATAAGCTCTGTCTGGAGAAGTAACACAGGCATTGGGGCAAGTTGTATTTACTCTTTTCAGGCTGAGGATATGTCAACATTTTATCAAAACAATACTGCTTATGCTTTCAATCATGAAGATATAGACATGTATCTGTATAGAGTTAAATTATTGATGGGTGAAATGAAAAATGAGGATAGAAATGTAGTGACCTAAAGGATAGGTATCCTCAATCCCTGACAGGACTGTCCAGGAAATGTGTGACTGGGGGTAAATTACCTCACTTCTCTGCCCCTCGCTTAGAATGCTCCTCTGGGAAAGGGGAAGGCGCTAGCCACTTTTATGCAAGAGCCCTTCCAAGCAAAATATGCAGAATTATGGCCCTTAGGCAACCCTGAGTCCCCTTGCTCTGGTGTCCACACAGGCCCCAAGCTGGGAGCCTCTGACCTATTTCCTAGATAAAAAGCGAATCCAATTCCCACATAGACAAATGTTTGCACACTCTCACCTCCTCCTCTTTCTCCGAACATTTGGCAGCCTCCTGTATACACAAGCTCACAGAGCTGCGTGCTGCTGAGTGTAAACAGTGATGCTGGGACCCTGGAAGTATGGGGAAACAGCTGACAGTATCATAACAAAAGGCAGACCGCTTGGGAAGCTCATCCAAACCACACAGCAAACCCACTGAGTAACGCTGACCCCCTGCAGGAAGAGCCCAGTGTTTACCCAGACTGATCCTTCTTTTCTCACACCTGCCAACGCTGCTGCCCTAGAGGCCCAGACAGCGAGCCTAGAGCTTAGTGAGGGTGGACTTTTTGTGCAGCGTCCCCTTTCTTGGAGCAGGTGGCCCCTGGGAATGGTCTCTGGTTGGAGTCTTGGCCGCACAGCAGAAAGTCAGAAAGAGTCCCTCCTGAGTCCTGGGCTCACAGCACAGAAATGCAGCCTCCTGGATGAAGTAGGCAGAGAGGAACATTGCACTGGGGTGCTGGGTGCAGGGAGGAGGCTCTTTGGGTGCTTGTGTTACATTTTTATCTTTCTAACAAGTGATGGATGTATTTCTGCCACATACATCTAGAGAACCACAGCAGGAAACAGAAGATAGGACAAGGCCTGCCCTGTGGGCTGAAGAAACTATTCCACTACAAGACTGTAAGCCCCACAAGGGCATGAGTCTCCTCTAGCTTCCTGTCTCTCTTGCCATCCGTTATGAACATGGCATCACGTTCCATATGCATTTGTCACATGCTTGTTAATTCACCAAAAAATAGGCAGACCAGAAGGAAGAAAGTTCATTTTAGATGAATAGTGAGTGGAGTTCAGGCCAGGTAAAAGGAAAGCCTGGTCAAAATTGAGAAGCAAGTGGAAAGGGAGCTACACTGCATGGTGCATCAGTGCTGGGGCTTTGCCACAAGCATAAACATTCATCCCAGAAGTTTCAGGAGGCCATTCTTAGCTACTGTTTGTTCCTCAAACTTTAAATACAATATATATATGGGGCAAACTACTAACTCTCAGGTATGACATGGTCCAGCCTAGAAAAAGAGCCTTCCATGGGCTGAAAGCTGGAACTTGAAATCCAGCTCTCCTGGCGGCAGCTCCTAGCCAGGCCATGGCCCCCCGTACCCCAGAGCCCAAGGCAGCAGAAGGCAATGGAAGGAGGATAAGGAGAGGAGAGCAAGGCCCAGACTCCGGGTCCTCTTCTCCAGGTCCTCTTCTGTGGATGTCTCTCTCCTCTTTGGTTTGTTCTGAGTTTTGAAAAGTAGGTTCTGGGAGCTGTGATTGTCCTGTACCGTCAGGACTTTAACACCAGGAGAGGTGTGAAGCTGCTGAAATCAGATGGTGCCATTCACAGCAGCAGGGTGGAACCTCCCCAGACACCTGGCCTTGTGAATTTCACAACCTGTTAACTCTACTTGGGTCTCCTGAGGGCTTCTTCTACCCAAGGTCTGCCAGTAGAATGGGACCTGGGCACCTCTGACCTCTGCTGTCTTACTTTTCAACACACTGAAATTGGCTCAAGGACCAGTGTGGGCAGACCAGTGTGGGCTTTTGAGCACTCAGGGAGATAACACATGGGCAGTCAGAGCACCGCACCTAGAAAATAGGCATACATTCAACAAATGCATATTAACGTTTATTATGTGCTGAGCACAGTTCTAGGGACTGGGAATCCACCTTGGGACAAAATGAAATGTTGCTGTGTCCAAGCTTCCATTTCACTGAGGAGGCAGAAACACAAAACCATGTAAATCAAATGCTGTGAAAAATAAAGGAAGCTGAGGGGATATGAGGCCACCATCCTAGGTCGGGGTCCAGGTAAAGCCCCCTGGAGAGGTCCACAGAGTAACAGCCTCCAAGAGCACTCAGAGCTGAGGCGGCTGCCACCCCAACCAAGAAAGCTCTCTAGTGAGCATGGCTGGGATTGAGCACCACAGGAAGTAATGGGGAGAGTTATGGTTCTGATCTAAAATGTCCCCCCAAAATCTCATGTGTTTAGAAGGTGGTTGGATCATGGGGAGGCGCTATAGCCATCAGGCAACTCATCCATTGATGATTTCAAAGCTGAATGTGCTGTTCAGAGATGAGGACTTGTCAGAAAAGGGGATCACTGGGGTCGTGACCAGGAAGGCTGTATCTCCCTCCTGGCTCCTCTTTTCTCTCTGCTTCCTGCCATGAGAGGAGTGGCTGTCTTCCACCAGGCCCTTCCTCCACGCCCTGTCTACCTGGAGCCAGTCAACTAGGGACAGAATCCTCTAAAAACTGTGAGGCAAAATAAATCTCACCTTTAAATTGTGGATGTTGGAAGCAGGACATGGTGGTCCACACCTGTCATCTCACCACTCGGGAAGCTGAGGCAGAAGGATCGCCATGAGTTCAAGACCAGCCTGGACTACATAACAAGACCCTGTCTCAAAAAAACAAAAAAACTAAATTAAAAAATTGTGGCCATTTGGTATTTTGTCCCAGCAACAAGATAGCTGGCCAGTACAGGAGGGGAAGGAAAAAGTGAGCTACTCATTATCCATCTCACTACCTTAAAAGTTTGGTATGATTTGAATGAAGTTTCTGGAACCTTTCCCTCACCTGCTTGAAGGGGTCACTCACTGTCCCAAATGGCAGCCTATTAAAGACTATTGCCAGAGCCTCAAACCAGCACAGCAGTCCACTATCTGTCTCTTTTCTAAAAGTCAATGTCTCCCAGGTACTGCCTCAGTTTCCCCCAAGAGATTCTGGCTTAGAAGCCTAGAAGCCAAACCATTCAGAGCAAGTTTCTGGTCTGGCACTTCTCAGCATGCATCACTGGGTGAGAAAATTCTTTAACCTCCGTGGATCACAGTTCTCTCCTCTGCAGTATGGAGACTGGCAATGGCTATGAGGGTAATAAAATGGGATTATCCAAGAAAACGCTTAGCACAGAGCCCAGTACTCCAAAATGTTTGTGACAGACCCCAGGTCCCATCCTTTATCTCTTTGTATACTATAGTCTTAACCTTTTACCCTCTCTGGTGCCAAGATGGCTATAGCTACAAGGCTTTGGAGCTGTTACACAAGGAACTGAGATGCAAAGACCATTAATGGTGTATTTCTATACTGGAGAAGCAGGAAAAGATATTTTTGGAGAAACTGGAAGAGACCCTCATCCCTCTGGAAAAGCAGCAGTTCTTGGGAATAGCTATTGTTGCTGCCACCTAGGTCCTTCTCATGTGGTTTTCAGGAACAGTTTCCCAGTCTCCCCTGTAAAACATGCATTCTCAGAACCAGAGCTCCAGATGGAGGTCTCCTCTGACTTGGCATAGAACACACGGCCTGAGTCTCCACTATGAGTCTCTCCTCCCACGGTTCAGACCCACCTTCACCACCTCCTCCTGTGGTCTCCTAACTCTAGAAAGTGACCAAGATGCAGGCCCAGACCCCACACCACCCTCCCTTCACCAGCTCTTCCCCAACTAGGTGATTACCTTCATGGCTTCGGTGACCTTCTGTGAAGACAGACTCTAACCAAATCCCAGGCCTGGACTCTTTCAAACTAGGGTATCCTGTCCCCTTGAACCTTCATCCTTAGAAGCAGCTCAAATTTCCCCTGAAAAAGAGGCTCTCTCCCAATTTCCCAGTATTTATTTTCATGTTATGGGGAGCAAGTTAGAGCCAAAACTCTAGCTCCAGTCTCACCCTCCCTGGGTCGGAATGAGTTGTAGGTAATGGGGAGCAAACCCAGAGCTCAGTAGCTCAGCAAAATGCCAGTAAACAAGCTATGTCCTCCTCAAGGGACTCACTACCCATCCTAGGAAGAGGTAAACAAATACCAGGCAAGTGAAAGGAAAAATCCCAAATCTTTTAACCCATGGAAAATGACATTGTTTCTGCCTAATCAGTGTCTACCCTCTTTACTGTGGCAACAGTACCTGGTTTTCCAGTTAAGGAATATCTTAATTTGGATTCACCAGAATCAGACCCTGAGATGCAAATGCAAGTAGTTTATGTATGGGAAGTGACCCCAGGAGACAACACTAAGGAACTAGAATTTGAGATAAGGAAGGAAGTCAATTTTTAAAAAAGTATATTACCAAGGCAGGGAGGTTCCAACCAGAAGACAACTAGCCTGCCTTCCTGGTGAGTATGCATGACCAGCGTGGACTCCAGGAAGAGGAAAAGGTGCATTTCCCGTAGGCCTACTGGCTCGCGGGCTAAGAATCAAGGATCCCCCCTCCCACCTGCCATAAGCAACCTGCTGGTTCAGAGGACTGGCTAAGTTGATAGCAACTACGGTACACAAAGCAGCTAAATGCTTGTATTGTTCAGTTGATTTTGCAGGCCTGGAGCCAGCAGTCTGAGCATCTCTTGAGATGATAACAGTAGGCAATGTAGCAAATATGGGGGATTCCCTTCTTGTCTTTGAGGCCCAATGTTGTTCTCATTGTTTTGCTTTATTCTGATTAAATTTTTTTTGCTTTATTTCATATTCTATTTTTATTGGTTTTATTCTGTTTTGTTTTTGGTTTGATTTTACTATACCTGGTGGAATGGTCAACGATTGTGAAAATAACAAGATATACTTTCATAGCTATTATTTTCCTAGTATCTTTCTTGAAGTTCTGTACCAGTTCTACTGCTTTGTTTTGACTGACTTTGTTCTGTTATGTTTTGTTGGATTTTATTATCTTTAAAAGAAAAAAAAAGTGTGTTACCATTCAAGTGACCACTCAGAGCAACTGGAACTTAATCCCACTGGGGAACCCTGAGAAGAAACACAGTAGAAATGAGCCTGAGTTACACCCCTACCCAAAGATGAGCGCTGCTGTATTTATATGCCAACCCTGTCTGCCTCTGATTGAGAACTACTCCCAGGAGGTGCTAACTCTCCAGCATGCTGGCCTTTCAGGAACATCCAGTGTAGGCTCTAGTGGCCAGAGAAGCCCTTGGGCCATGTGGTACAGGCATTAAAGTTGGAAATTGAGCCAGCATCCATGCAAATGGGAAGGACCAAGGGGATAAGGATGGAGAACTATCTTAGTTCATTTTCTGCTACTTTAACAGAATACCTGAAACTTACAATAGAAGTTTATTTTGCTCATAGTTCGAAAGGCTGAAAAGTCTACGAGCATGGTGCCCAGAGCCTCCTTGCTGTGTCCTAACACGACAGAAGGCCAAGTGAGCATTCGGGAGCAGAGCAAATTGGGTGAAGTATCGTTTTAGCAGAAAACTATTCCCACATTAACTAACCCACTCTTGCCATAATGGTAATTACACAAATTCATTCATGAAGACTCTGCCTCATAACTGAATCACCTCTTAAAATCTCCACTTCTTAGTACTGTCAATGGCAGTTTAATTTCAACATGAGTTTTGGAGGGGACACTCGTATAGCAGGCACCAACAGTGTCTCCTGCAGTGACTGTATTAGTCTGTTTTTCATTCCTGCAACAAAATGCCTGAGGTGGGCTACTTTATAAGGAAAAGGAGTTCATTTTTGACTAACAGCTCTGGAAGCACAAGGTCTTGGAGTCTCCTCGATACTGTGACTGCATTGTGTAGAGCATTGTGTAGCAAGAGACAAGAAAACTGTCTCTCTGTGGTCTCCTAACCCTAACCCTAACCCTCTTCTGAAGCCACCAGGATTCAATCATAGGGGCTTCACCCTAATGACCTTATCTAATCTAATCACTTTGCAAAGGCCCCATCTCTAAACATCATACTCCACTGAGTTTCCACTCTCTTGATACCATTAGCATGAGACTTTGGGGGCTAAACTGCTCCCTGAATTGAGGGGCGGAGGTATGCCTTTCGCACATCAACAGCCAACTCTGGAGGAGTAGGAGCTGAAATTGCCCTTTGGATCACATCCCAGACCTGACTGGAGAAACCGCACACTCCCCTGGTCACAGTTATTGTCCTCGTAGGGCAATGGAACAGTCGCTCAGGACCCAGGCTGAGCCAGACAACAAGCCTCCATCCCAAGTTCTGCAGGAAATGTTTGGTAAGAGATTGCAGCACTGAGATGATGTAAGCCTTGAGTTGCCAGGGACCACCATGTGGAGAAAGCTTGCCGGGAAGTGAAACTAACACAGAAAACCCAGAACTGAGAGGCAGAGAGCGACTGAATCGCGATGAAATCTTTTGAGTCCCTGGGTCTAGTCAGGTGTCACACTCACGACCTGGGACTTTTTAATGAGATGAAATGAATAGATGATTACATTCTCTTTTAAGTTAACTTGATTGGATGTATCTATCACCTAATGTAAAATAGCCCTGAAAAACCCAAGGAGCAATCAAGATTCTCCAAAGTATGGTTCCAGTTCAAGTTTCTGTTGCTGTCATCCACAATTATTTTAATCCTACACTGCTTCCAGACATAACTTACTGTCTCCAGCATGGATCTTGTTTAGGTCTGCCCCTCCACCCACTCCAAACATAGCCCACCTCTTTCCCACTCACCCCTTGGCACTACTGCTTTATCTCCACCATCTGTAAGCCTTATTCATTGCTCAAGTTCCAGCTCTGATCCTTCCTCCTGCAAAGATATTCGAGCTACCCCAACCACAGCTATCCTCTGAGCTCCTTGGCCACTGCTCTATACTATTCATTTGGTGCTTAATGTATAGGAGTTCGCTGTGCTTATAACACTGATGTAAATATATGTTCTCCTGGCTTACCATCAGACTAGAAGCCATATGTGTGATTGTGTCTTTCACAATGTTCCAAATGGACTACTACCACAGTACTCAAAACAACACTTTAGTTGACTCAAATCTCTTTTTGGAGATATCTTAAAAATACATAGATGGTGACTGCTGTTCTGGTTGGTTGAGAAAAGAACCTAGAGCACAGAGATTTCTTACTTCTCTGGTTTGAAACTAACTGAGCTTAATGGCGTTGAGGGAGGCCCACCAGGGAATCTGTCACTTCCCATAGACAGTCAGGTGCTCTGCACAAATTATTTCTCCTTGGATACCCCAGGTCAAAGCTTGTGGTATCTACTACCCCTGACTTCTCTAAAGCCTTTATATAATCTCTCCAATTTTTAAGGATATTCACACTGAGTGTGTGTACGTGTGTGTGTGTCTTTAGACATTTCTCAGCTTTCCTTCCTCCTGGTACAAATATGTGGCTTAAGCTTTGCCACACAACATATTGATTTGGACACAAGCTCCGTGAGGAAACAGGAAGGGTGCAGGCACACATTTTGTGAGTCCAGGTTGCAGTGGGTGCAAGTTGCAGGTGACAGCGACAGCTGCTTGCTTTTGGTAGAGGCAAGCACATCCATGCTTGGCAGTAGCAGTGGCTGCCTGCCCACCTAGCCATTCTGTGTGACTTACAGCCTGCTCCTCTAGCTTTTCTGACAAGTCTGCAATCTTTCCACCATCCCCAAATAAACCTCTTCTGGTTTAACTTCTAAACTGGACTCTGTCATCTGGACATTCTACTCAATCAACTGATGTCCATTGCTGGACGAGGTGGCCTTCTCTGTGTTCCTGAACAGAAGTTATGTCACCCTCCCTGGCGGCCAGCTTCAGTTCTTCCATAGGTCAAAATCTCTAGGGCCCTTGGCTTTATCTGCTGTTGCACTCCTGGAGAGAACAGTTCCTGGTACCCCAGAGGATTTTCCTAGCCTGAATAAGGATATATTCATTCACTTTTAGTTTGCTGGAAGATTTCACTAAATAAGTGTAAAATCCCTCCACAACTCCTAAAGATTTTCATGGCACTGAAAATTCAAGATTAAAAAAATACTCAGTTCTCTCTCCCAGTGTGAAGCTGCCTTGAACTCCACAGACGAAGTTCCCCTCCTCAAGTTCCTCTGTTGGCTTCTGACTCAGCTAATTTTCCCCTTCTCTGGGCCTCACAAAGACCTTCCTCGTTCCCCTGCTCTCGTGGCTGTGTGGGGCCTAAATCATATTTTCCCTGATAGTGCCTGGTTACTTCCCAATAAAACCTGACCATGTATCTATGAGCCCTGAGGCTCTGATGCTGGTGTCAAGGCAGAGGTTTACCCTTCACAAATACCTTTCTCTTTTGCTTGACTCTGAGGTCTAAGGAAATGCCTGTCATCCCTCTGCTTCCCACTCTTCTCTCCCTTTGTCTCCAGACAAGGCCAAGGACTTCAGCAAATTTGGGATGCTCATTCAAATTTTACAGCCTTCATTGGGGGTGCCAATGAGGCAGAGCTGATGGGTTCAGGGGGATTCCCTGATCTTTTGTTGTAAAAGCACATGATGTCAAGTTTATCTCTCTGTGGTCACCAAGGATGTTCCGCAGAAATTCTCCCTAAACACCCTTCCCATTTTTCATTCATCAAACATCTGTCCCCTGTAGGAACAACTCTGGACCGAAACCCCATAAGGGAGTAAGTTCTGGGTGACATGCCTGTCACAGGCAGGATTTGGTGCACAAGTCCCTGCCAACAGTTTAAGGGGAAATGAGGACCCATGAGGCGCCCAACTGTCAGGTCATGTGACCTTCTTGGCTCCATTACAAGGACGTTCTGTTCCTCTTGGAGTGATGGCTCTATTGAGGAAGTGATAGTGTCATATCTGGGACAGGAAAAAAGCTATTTCAATCCCTGAAGTAGTCACTGAGTTAGCACAGTCTTTTCAGAAACTGCCTGGATAGTAGAGAAAGACCAGTCCCCAGAGAAGATGACTGGGAGCTTGTGCTGCTAAGCAAAGGAAGACCAAATAAAGAAGAGAGGCAAGGTGGTAACATCGATCCTCCAGAAGACACACTGCTGGCCAGCCATGAAATAAGGCTGGGGTTGGGGTGGTGAGCTCAACACACATGATCCCCAAGTCAAGATGCAGAGGTCTCTCCACATTCCCATGCAGATAGGGAGGAGGAGAAACAGTCTCTCGCTCACAGCAGGCTTGGGTCCTGCGAGAGTTGAGAGTTTGGGCCTAGAACACTACCCAAGAGCCCATGTGTAAAGGTACAGGTCCCAGCCTGCGGCGCTGTTGGAAGGTTTCAGAATCTTAAAGAGCTGGAGTCTAGTGAGGGGTCCTCAGGCCACTCAGGGAACCCTTGAAGGGTTCCTCATGCTCTCTTTTGTATTCTGGTCACGAGATAAGTGGCTTTGCCATTGGTTTTCTACCATGATGAGCTACCTCACCACAGTCCCAAAGCCAATAGGTCACGAACTGAAACCTCCAAAATTAAGCTAAAATATCCTTTTCTCTAAGTGAAAGCATCTCAGGCTGGGCATGGTGGCAAGCATTCAGAAGGCTGAGGCAAGGGGATTGTACGAGTTCAAAGCCATCTTGGGCTACATAGTGAGTTCAAGGCCAGCCTGAACTACATAGCTAGACCCTGATTCAAAAAACCAGAAAACAAACAAACAAACAAAGGAAATGAAAGGGAAAAAAGGAAATGGAAAGCTAATATAGCTCTCAAAGTACACTGAGCATCGGGATGGTTCCCAATAGCTGCAAAGGGCTCCGCTTCCCTAGGCACAATGAGAGATTTAAGGAGCCTCATTTGTATATCCCCCTCAGGAATTCTGAGAATCTGCCCCTAAACTTACCCTGTTCACATCACTAGGGGAGACGGGGTTGGGGGAGTGGGTATGAGTTAAATCAGAAAGCTTGCGGGCCCACACGTGCTCATCTGTCAATGGTTTGGCCATCACTTTAAGGAAAAATGAGAAAGGCAGAAGGCTTTTGTCCTGAGAAGATGACCATTTTCAGGACTGGGCCATTTACCTGGGCCACTTAGCACATTGTAGGTGTTCAGCACCCAACATTTATTGGGTGAACTGGTTCATTTTATGTGGAGAAATTTTATGGTAGTCTACATTCTCATTTTCTTCAAGAACATATACTATGTGTCCATCTGAGTCTCAGCGTAGTAGAAAGATCCTGAGTCTCAATTTCATTTCTTTTTCTTTCTTTCTTTCTTTCCCCTCCCTTTTTTCTTTTTAGCTCATTTTGTACCATTCAGTCCTTTATGTTAATCTTCTTTATTTGCCTGGTAGGTTAAAAAAAAAAAAAAAGGAGGCACTCAAAGGTAGAAAGGCAGCCAAACATGGTGCACACCTGTAATCCCAGCACTCAGGAGACTGAGGCAAGAGGACCACTGTGAATCCAAGGCCAGCTCCATAAGTGAGTTCAAGGCCATCCTGCCCTACAAAGCAAGACGCTGTGTCAAAATAAAACTAAAAAAATAAAAAAAGAAAGAAAGAAAGAAAGAAAGAAAGAAAGAAAGAAAAGAAAAAAGAGGGAAAAAAAGGCAGAAAGGAAACAAGTCTTATTTCAAACCTAGAGTTATGTGTTTATCTGTAAAAAACCCAAGCCTCATTCAGTAGTCTCTCCATTGTCATGCAAAAATAATATTTCAAAACCAGGCCTGGTGGTGCAGAACTGTAATCCCAGCACTTGGGAGACTGAGGCTGGAGGAATGCCATGAGTTCAAGGCCAGCCTGAACTACATAGTGAGACCCTGTCTCAAAAATTAAAAAAAAATTTTTTTAAATCCAGAAACTCCAGGTAAACACTATTTTAAGCATCTAGTTGGAGATATTTGCATGCTTGCAACTACCTTGCTTTCTGTGTCCATGACAGACATCACTAATCTATACCACTGACCCACAGAGCCTCTCAACACTGCATTCCAGGCAGCCACTACCAATCAATTAGAATTCACAAAAACAAATAATTCAGTTTCATCCATACTCTAGTCCACAATGGTGTGTGATGCTCTTGTACCCTAAATCAATCTGGAAGTCCTCGTAATACTCTTTACAATAATCAGTGAACACTGAAATTACAGAACTGCAAATCTGAAAGGGAATTTAGAAGTTATCTAATTTAATTCAAAATATAAAACAAGCCTGGAACATCCTGTATTGCAGATGAGGAGGCTAAAGTGCAGATTAGGCAACTTGCCCACGGGAAGAGTGTTAGTTAATACCATTAACAGTCCCTTACATCTGCATAGCACTTTAGAGCTAGCAAAGTACTTTTTCTGATAAGCATCTTCTATCATCCTTCATTCATTCAGTAAATATTTATTGAATCCCTATTCTATTCCACATGCTATGCTGGAGATTAGGAAGCCAGCACTTAGGGAGGGAGAAGGGTGAAGGAGAAAGGAATAAAGGAAGAAAAAAAGAAAGGAAGGAAGAAAGGAAGGAAGAAAGGAAGGAAGCCTTTGACTCCTGCCATACATTCGTAGAAAGCCTTAAAACTACCCTGAGACAATGGAGGCGCATCTATGGCGTGCGCGCTGCAGCAAGCACAGAGCCCTCTCTGTTGGCTCTGAAACCAAGTCACTCCAACACCCAAGCATCGGGTAACAGTTATTCTTTCTAAACTAAAACCTCAGTATTCAGGTTTGATTGCAGTACTGGCACTTCGTGATACAGAGTTGAGCTTTGGATTGCAGTTTAGGCACTTGGTCTCTAAAAGGTTTGCCGTTGCTGTTCTGTGACCTAAGAAGGAAGTCACTACTCTACTCAGCTTTTTAGGTACTGGGTGGATAAGAAGAGAAATTTCTATGATGCTCCTTAACTATGGTAGATCTAGAATTCACAACATCCTTCAAGTCACCACTTTTGGATGAGGTCACAATTACTATGGTATATGGGGAACAAATTTCCAGACCTATGAGCCATTTCTTCATACTTCTTCAGCTCTCTGCTCATTTTGAGCTGCTCAAAGTATGAAGGAACCTTCCTGGTTCTACTCCTCTATTTAAAGAATGATGGTAAATTTTCCCAACCCTGTTGAAATAATTTCAAAAGTTTTTTATTTTTTCCTGAGGTCCTGTGACTTCCCTGTCCCCACAGTGCACACAGTCTGGTGGAAGAATACAAATATGGGAGTGTGAAGTCCTGGGTTTTGTCTAACTGACCAGCTGGTTCATCTTGAACAGCATCATGTCTCCAGGTCTCCATTTCCCCATCTGTAAGAGAATTAGGTTGAATCATGAACTGTCTAAACTTCCTTCCCACCGACGGCTGATGATTCTGCCTGACCAAAAAAGAGGCAAGTTGCTCAGACATACTTCACCTTCTTCTTTGACCAGATGTTCTGTGTAACAGCTGGTTCTGCAGCCTGGACCCACTAAAAGACAGCAACTCCAGCAAAGGTACTAAAACCTAAAGCAAACCTAAAAAACTCCAGCAGAGCCTAAAACCCTAAATCTTAATCACAGATCCAGCGGAATGTGTGATCTGAGGAAACCAGTTCACCATTGTGTGCTTCATCCTTCACACAACAACAGTGTAGCCAAAGGAGAAGCCAGATTTTTTTATTTAATTTTTTTTTTTGAGCCAGGGTCTCACCATGCAGTTCAGGCTAGCCTTGAACTCACTTTATAGCCCAGGCTGGCCTTGAACTTGTCGTGATCTACCTGCCTTAGCCTCCTGAGTGCTGGGATTATAAGTGTGTACCACCATGCCAGACTAAAGGCAGATATTTCAATACTTTAAAATCATTATCATATGACCATCAAGGGGGAAAAGAGTTGTCCTAAGTTACTATGGAAAATGATGTTTGTGTTGGAATCTGTGAGGTTAAAGACAAAAAGAAGTCTGCGAAAATTCTGTACTTCGGTCAATAAATTAGTTTCCCATAGGGGTATGGATTAGCAAGTCTCAAACTACTTTAGATGTATTCTAGGATCAAACAAATGAATAAATAAGTTGTAGATCATGGGAGTCAAGTTTCTCACTGTCAGAGAAAGAAGTGGCAATGAGAGAAGGTGGGAAGTTTAGAACGAACCCTGTGAGGTTGAGTTAGAATCAAAGATATCAGTATGAACCCACGTTTATTTAAGTATTTAAACAGATAGATACAGAAATAAATATATGCCAGCAGGTCATGGTGGTGTGCTTCTGTAATTCCACCACTCAGAAGACTGCGGCAGGAGGATCACTGCAAGTTAGAGGCCACCTGGGCCACATAGTGAGTTCAAGGCCAGCCTGAACTACATAGTGAGACCCTGCCGAAAGAAAGTAAGAAAGAAAGGTGGATAAATACATAGACAGATTTCTCCGGACTAGAAGCAATGACACTCCAGGAGCAGTGAGCACACCCAGCAGTCAGAAACCTGGTTTCTAAATCTCATTCCTCCATAAAAGGAATAGGACCCCTTGAAGAAAGAACTGGTTCTAGAGCTGAAGTAGGGAAAATGTGAAGTGAACCTGGAACATACAGTACCAGAAAGTGAAGAAATGGACAGAAAACAAAAAGAGGGTGTGTCAAAAGGACACAGGAGTCAAACTGAAAGAGTTCCAATGACTAAGGCTAAAACAATCTGAGCAACAATATAAGAGCAGTATGAAACTATAAGCCAAAGAAAAAATAAATATTCATGAGTCCATACTGATTAAGAAAATAGCTGAATAAATAAATAAATAAATCACAGAGGCAAGACAATTCCTTTCATTTGTTCTAGGAAGAAG